>OX465289.1:190411730-190686730 GCA_949987695.1 Merzomyia westermanni
GACAGCACTTAATTGCTACTCCGAGTAAAATGTTTCCGATTGGCACTCGGCCTCATTGATTAAAAAGTTCGATAGCCGTGGTATTATGGGAGAACGGTTTGAGCATCAGTGGAAGTCTGTCAAAACGTATTTGTCACTGCAAGCAGTTTGGTAGACACTGGATTCGGCCTAGGCAAACAGCTGCTTCTGAAAAATAAGTAAGAAAGTAAACAAAACGAGTTGTTTTTCTTTTCTCGAGATCTCGTGAATATAAAATTGGATCCCGAAATTACCTGGCTTGTAAATCTGAATAAATAGCAATTTATTAAACTCTCCTCACTCTTTCAATTCCACAATGGCTCCAATTATATTTACTATTCAGCGCCTTTCACACAAGAAGAAGGCTCTCACCTTCACACACAATAAAATGCGCCATTCTTAATGTTATTTGCTAATAATATTATTATTTTTTCAAAGTGTGCACATTTCTCCAAGCGCTACTCAAGGTGTTAAGGTCACACGCGCTTAGCAGAAATTGTTTACATTCACTTTTAACAAGTTAAGTCATAAATTTTGCTTCAATTTCCATGGTTGTGTGACAATACCTTTAGCCAAGTCGGGGCACTGAAGCCAAAGGAAACAGAGAGCGCGTGAGCGGAGAACCTTGAAATAGTTACCGTTAGTTAGGTGAAACGGAAGTGTCAGTATTGCAGATTTAGTGTGAGACTTTGAAAGTATAATTGTGTGTGTGTGTTAGTGTGTTTCATTGCAACTTCTTCGTTTGTGCCTTTGAGTCCTTGAAGAAAAGTCGTTGCGGTAATGCGTTGAAAAGTCAAAATAACATAAACAAAGCTATAAAGCAAATGTCATTGACAGTTTTCCGATTTTTGCGTATTTTTTGTTTTTGTTCTTTGTTACTATTTTTCTCTGCTATTACTTGTTATTGTATGCATGCGACGCCATTATGGCAGGCAAAGTTTTGAAACGTGAAAAATATGAGATTGTGAGCTCTTCATTTTAAAATTTGTATATTTTTCACAAATTTTTCTTATGCTTTATTTTATGTTTTCTTTTCTCTTGAGTTTCAACTTGTGGTTTTGTTATTGTTTTAAGTGCGTGTCCCTACTTCTATGTTTTATGCACAACTTTTCCTGGCATTGAATTTATTATTTATTTGTTTGCTTTATTTCACTTTTGTTGCTTACGGTTTTGACTTGAAGTCCCATTGTTGTTTATCATTTATAATTTATGAGTTTGGTGTTTGCTATTTGCTCCTGCAATAAAAAAAGTCCACATAAATTTACTAGATTTACAAATAAAATTGCGTTTGAAATGTAAATAGTTGCGAATTGTTGAATATTCAGGTGTGTACTTAAATAATCACGTAATTTATGCTTTTTGTTCCAGAACAGTGTTTCCCTAGTGGGACCAAATTTTTCAAAGATTTAACTTTAAATTTAAGTGTACAGGAAATTTATTAAGTAACTCTCAGCTAGCTTAGATCTCGATATTACTCATTAAACTTCTACACATCGGATGTATGCACTGTTTTAGGGGTGCTCCCACACTTCTTTTTAACTCTTCAACGGAACACATTCTTCTAACAGAAACTTCAATATGGTCCTTCCCTGTAAAAACTGGAAGTTTCATAGAACTCTATTTAGTAGGATCTTGATGACAATTCCTGTAATAGATGTGCCGCTCAAAAGAGTGAATAATATTGCAATTGCTTCTAGAGATTATAATTTATGATACTATCTATCATTAAGATAAGGCTAAACAGACTATATTCTTGACTGATAATATTTGGGTATATGTATTGCATTGAGACTGGAAATGAGTTCGGTATCTATCTATACTAATGTATATTTTAACAGTGTTTTCCCTGATCGTTAAAAATGCAGACAGATATGAAAAGATAGATAGAAAATGTGTGCCGGGCTTAGCCTTAAATGGACTTATACGATATTGCCAGCCAACAAAAAGTTTTGAAGTCAATTTTTTTGGTCCTCAAAGTGTCCAAGAAGGCTTTAATATAAGGAAGAAAGTTTCCGTCTTCTGGGTTGTATATAACGTAGTCGGTTGCTCTTATAGTAAAGGTAAAAACATGTCCTTAGATATGCCCGGAAGTTTCGGAGACAGAAACGAAGACAAATTTAACAACCGCAGCATCAAAATACCCACAACTGTTGCTATTACTATAAACTTAACTTAATCCGTACAAAGGATCATAGTACGGGCAGCAACCATTAATACAGCTGTAAAATAACCGTAACAGTAGTCATAACTTTCACCGTAGCTAAAATGGTAACCGAAGTCATAACCGTAACCATACAGGTTTTATCAACCGTAATCCGTAAATATGTACCTAAAAGTGTAATTCTACTTGTCACATTACTAATAAAAATACTTAATATTGGACTTCTTCAGTTCTAAAACGGTTACGGCTATGGATATGGTCTAGATAAGTTTTAAGATTTCGGTTAATGTTTGATTAGGAGTTCCAGCAAGGCTGATAGTTATGGGTTTGGTAGTTTAGCTTACGCTGCCTGATATGGGTACAGATGCTATTGTGGTTACGGATACGTTCTTGGTTACGCTTTCTTTATGGTTGTGGGTGTGGTTATGGTTGTGGTTATCTTTATGGTTATGGTTATGTTTGTGAATGTGGTTATAGTTATGGCAGTAATTATGGTAATGGTTACGGCTATGATTACGGTTATGGTAATGATTATGGTTATGGTTATGGTTATGGCTATGATTATGGTTATGGTTATGACTATGACTATGGTTTTAGTTTTGGTTATGGTTATGGATATGGTTATAGCTATGGTAATGGCTATGGTTATGGCTATAGTGCTTGTTACTGTTACTTTTGCATGTGAAAAAGTGAATATGTAATTTGTTTATGGTATTTAAGACTTTTTAATAAACTTCCGATTTTTGTTAAGGCCTCGATCTATGTCTTACTTAGTCTTTGTCGTTAAAGAAATTTCATAATTATTTTCTACCGATAAACCTTGGGAATCACTGCTCTAAAGTAGCAAAATAATCTATATATAATAATATCACCACTTCATAAATTGCCCATGTTTAATCTCATTCTCTCTTCTTTCTCTTTCTCTCTCTTCCATAGCATACACCTCATCAAAGCGCTTGTAAATATGACAAACCATATACCAAAAACATACAACAACTCAACTAATTTTAAATTGTGCTAAAAAAAATTATTAAATAAATAAATCATAAAAATATTGAAACCATTAAAAAAGTAAACGAAATTTATAAAAAATAACTAAACCATAAAATATCATTAAAACAAACGAATAAATACTGTGCAATTAAGTGTTCATAGAAACAAACAAAAATAGTTGTAAATATGTTAGGTAATTAAACATGAATAATAACAGAATAAATCACAATAATTGCACAAAATAACAGCTTAAGTAAAACCAAGAAACAAACAAAACATAAATCGAGAACTTAATTGGCATACAAAGTTTAAAACAAAACATAAAAAAATACATTAAAAATCTTAAAGTTCATTAACATCAACCTCTTTTAAGTCATATTCTAGAGATTTCTGACAACTAAGTAACAAGCAACTGAAACTTTTCATGCAATCTTAATAACACTTTCAGCTAAAAACTCTCATTTAAAAAGTAAAAAAAAAAACTAAAAATTTTACTAAAACTGCATTCAAATCACTCACATTTCATTGGAAGTTTTCGTTTTCATATTTTTTATGCCTCAACTTGCTGCACTCGCAACTTCTAACATAAATTCAAATCAAAAATTATGGAACAATCATTCCAAACATTGTGTTCTCATTTAAATATTGCTTTCGTCATATTAGCCGTACCACAACCAGCGGGATTTAGTCAAAGGCAAAAGCGAATGTCAGTCAGTTTATGCGCACAATTGAAGCAACTTCAGCACGAGCTTCTGGCATTACACTCGTCACGTGGATGATCCTGTGCTTAGTACAACAACTTAATTTTAGTGCTTGGTAAATTTTATTGCATAATTTGAGAGCACTCGCGCACTTTAAGGTAAGCTAATAAGATATCTTATAGATCCGGATAGGAGAATAAATTTGTATTGCAATAAGAAATTAAACTACTGTAAGTGAAGCGCCTAAAAGTATTCCGTAAACTTTATAGAAGATAGGTCACTGCAAAAAATCCTGTGACTAATCTCTGAAGAGAGTGATGCGCGATTAATCCCTTTAGTATACAGTTGGCTATAATTCAATATACAGAAGCGAAATTTGATTTGTGTAGCATACTCATAGGGGTGTAAGTAAATTTTTAGTTTTTGTAGCATATTTATAGGAGTTAAAAGTACCGTTCGGGTAAAAATGGGTACAATTGATAATTAATTTGTTTCAGAATGGCTGAGTTAATCAGAGAGAATATTACATAGAGTGACATGGGGTTCGCCGGCCTACCACACCGAAGGTCCATGGTTCGAGCCCTGGCACAGGTAACATCAAAAGTGATTTGAAAAAAGTTTTTCAAAACGGGGTCGCCCCCCGGCAGTGGTTTGGCAAACTCTCCGAGTGTATTTCTGCCATGACAGGCTTCTCAGCAAAAATTCGTCCCCTTTGTAGATGCCGTTCGGAGTCGGCAAAAAACTGTAGGTCCCACCAATTTGTAGGGAAAATTCAAATCGGCACACCACAAATTGGAAAAGAAGCTTGGCGCAAAAATCTCTTAGGAGGTTTATGATGATATACCTGTTGTATATCGCGCCATAGAGAGAGACATGGGGTTCGTAGCTGCCACAAGTTTATGGAATGTGATTCATTTTTTGTTGTTGTTTTATCAGCAAAACACTTCCCCAAGGTTTGGGAAGGATTACGGATATGGGCAGCCTCAACCCTCCACTCACGAGTCGGGTCGAAAATAAGCAGTCCTTTACCGGTACCGTCTCGTACTAGTACCTTCTTCGACTGCACTGTGACAGATTTCTTTGACCCATTGAAGCTTGGGTTTTCGTGACTAGACAGTAAAATTAATTTCTTTAGACCGCTACAGTGTCAAACCAAGCATAGTGAAAAGCTGAATAGATCATTGAGATAGCCAATTGTTTTGGAATCCACGCCCAGGTAAAAAAAACTCTCTGAAGGATTTCTGGTCCTTCCAATAAAACCGACAACGTGTATCGAATGAAATTTCGGAAGAGCTTTATGAGCCTCCAGCAGCGAATTAAAGGTCAAAAGGATTGCATTGCATTCTCTAAACACCTAATTGGAGCTGAAGCTATAATGACCTGGTATGAGTTTCCAGAAACTGACCCAGTGGCCTCATTAGTCGACGAAGATATATTTTTTTAATACTTCAATCACTATCTCATCTAATAATGAGCACTTATTCGATGCGGTACTTGATGTCAACAAGGAATTACTTTTCTTGCTCTTTATGTCTGAAAAGTAAAGTCATCCTCAGCCAAAGTAGGTATCAAAGCGTAGCAGGCCACGAAAAAGCTTATTACGAAAGGAATTTCTTCTTAATGCTATGTCATAATGAAGTAAACGTTTCAAACATTCAATGGTGTCTCGATCAGCTGTAAGAACATTTCTTTGAGATAGATGGTGTAAAATGTTGCAGCTCCGAAATCGGCTCCAGCTGAGCCCGCTGCACATAGTGCTCGGGCAAGTAGTCACAACAACTTTACTGAACTGGGCAAGTAGTCACAACAACTTTACTGAACTTAGCAAAGAGGAGGGCGTAGACAGAGGTCAAGTCAACTTATCCAGTGGAGCAGAAAATTTAAATACTTCAGCTTCCGATTTGCGTACTTCCAAGGGACGACATAGGTGAAATCATCATCTTTGAGAAAGGGCTTGGAACATAATTGAGAGATATCTCCCATAGACGCCTAAAAAGTTGGAAGATTTTATCAGAATGGGACAATAATATTCCCCAGAAGGGATGGCAGCGGGCATATCTGAGCACCGTATAAACACGTTCACACCGCTAGGAGTAAACCCAATGATCTTTCAGGCGAAAGTATTTGCTATTAGTCTCTAAGCAGAACATCACCATACTGAGTGGATGTCAAGCCGCACTTAAGACCAAATTTAGTCGTGATATAAAATCCTCACTAGTATTGCAAAGCGTGGTTAGTTTAAACTATAACATCCGACTTGCGTGAGTTTCAGACACGCTAAGCAAAAGGACCAGGAATGTAGAGACAAATATGAGAGAATAATGCTGTTGTCAACCTGTGTTAAGCGTAAGCCCCCAGGGGTTTTATGTGCCGGAATGACTCAGTTTTTTATCCCGGCCAAGGGCTGTTATTTCGGTAAAACTCAGTCTAAAAAAGAGGGACCAACAATTGCAAATGCTACAGAGCAATAATCAACCGATTCAAGAATAATATCCGAATCATGACAGGAGTTCTCAGGAGCCATTACAGACTCAAGTATCACATTCATAAATAGGACCTTTCCTCCGGCGGTGTTGTTTCTGCCATCATGAGGATGATCCCGTGCAGCTTACGTCTAGAAGAGGGCAGAGCATACTTGGACTTACAACTCTAGAGTACAAGCACTTACACTAAATAAAGTCGACCTCATTTCTGGGTTTCCAGAAAGTGCTCAGCTTATATCTCTTTGAGGATATGAAACCACATTAGACCCTTAAGTCGAAGTGGATTACTTCAATGTTGTTATTTTTGTTATTATGAAGGGTTGTAGTCATAAATGAAAATTCTTATAAAAAACTCGGATATCTTGGTTTGATACTTCGACTTGCTGACCTAGAAATTAAATAAATATAAATTTATTTTTTTTGAACCTTTGGAATATCTTCAGTAATTTATTTCAAATACACATTTTACTTAAATTTTATTTCGAGTTAAGTTGGCAACTCTAGTTATCCACACACATCCATTCAGGGTGGTTGGCAATCCTTTTTAAATTTACACTTAGCATGCGTGTTGTAGGTAGGTGCATCTCTAAATTGAATTCATTTTTGTCCATCGCGATGTAGCCGCCGGCTTGTCATTGGCTGTCATTCAACTATGAACACCTACACTTATTTATAAATGGATTTGTATTTCATTTACATACATATATATGCTAACTTTTTCCAAATACAAACACATACATACATACCTACTACAACAATTCCAAAATATATACGCTTCTCTCTAAATTAAATTTTGAGAGTTTTCAAACATGACCAGGTTTTGTCCAGCTAACAATCGAATTTAATTTTAAGCCTTTTAACTCACTATTGCTAACGTACATACGTATATGTATATCGCCTATAGTTACGCCCTCTCACTATCAAAAACGCCTACAAGTTTGGCGTGTGTTTGTTTGTATGCCAGAGTTTTCCCAAAAAAGTTGCTCGGCGTCACATTGTGACGCTGGTTGGGCAATGTTGCTGTGCAAGCATAAAATTTTATTTAACGCAAAACCAATCAAATTTACTGGCAGCATAATTTGGGGAAAAAGAAAGACTATACAAAAAAAAAAAAATATTTGGAAAAAATTTCGAACTCAGCAAACAAAAATTGCTCACAAACACAGCTGTTGCGGAGCCAAAGGAACGCTCATTGCAAATATGTTTTTTGACCAACAAGCTGAAAAAAAAATTTAAAAACATATGAACACAAAGTCTATAAATGAGACAATGACAAATAAGAAAGTCGAAGTACGGTTAAATCAAAATGTATATACCCGGTTGTGGATTTGGAGCAATAGTTCCTATAAAGTGGTTATTTGCACTTCACACTAGAAATTCGATTGAAGCTGTTATGCGCAACATCTGCTTAGACGACCCGTAATCCAGCTGTGTTGTACTCTGAAGTACCTACTACCCAGTACAACTGGGTATAAAAAAGTAATAAAGAAAACAAATAAAAAATCCCAAAAATGATAGCCGTTTGTCGTGCTTGATTTTAAGCGTTTGAGCCTGTTAACGAGCTCACCAGATTGGGTCACTAATGCATGATGTTACTGTATTGCACAAGCAAGCGTTAAACAAGGTTGAAGTTGTTTGTGCCACAGTCAGCCAATTTTTGGCTTTCATCTTGCAATGTGCAAAGAAATTAGAAGAATTCAAAACAAAAAAAAAAAGAAAAGGTTCAAACAAGAAAAAATCAAGTAATGCAGTGACATACTTTGTATGTGTGTGTGTGTGTTAGTGTTTCTGTGTAGGTTTACTCGCAAAGCTCTTACCATGCTATTTTTACTTGTTTTGCTCAAAAACATAATCTCTGTTACTAGAGTGTGACATTGGCTGTTCAAATAGTTTTCTGTGGTGCCACTCATTCACTTTCGGTTAAGGCAAGCAAGCTGGTCGACCAGGCAACAGGAAATCCTTTGCGGCCAATGCAGTTGATAGCTTTGATTTTCAATTGTTTTGTGTGTGTGTATTTAGTATGTATGTGTATGAGTCTGTGTGCGTGTCTCTTTGATTTTTCATTGTTAAGTCTCTGCTCCTTCGCCTGCTTACAAATTTTACTTACTCACTTTCAGCTTTTGCATTCAAGCAGTAAAAATATCGTTATCACTTTTATCGTCGTTATCTCAAGTGACATTGTTCACCCTCGCTCTCTGACTCTCTGGTTTTGCTTGTTTTCCCCGTTGATTTCGCTTTTGTTCTGTTGCTGATGTTGATGCTTGTTTTGTATTTAGTCCTGTTGCTTTGCGATTCATTTGGCAGGAAATGTTGCTTGTTATTGAAAGTCCTTCGTATCGAATTAAAAAAAGCTATTAGAAGATATACCAAAAGAGCGGAGGGGGAAGAATTGAGGAAGTGGTTTTAAAAAAGAAAAATTAATATTCTTTTTTTTTTTAATTAGTTTCTCTACTTTCTTCATGATTAATCGTGTTACTGACGTAATCGAAATACTCAAATTAATCAAATAATTAATTAAAAATAATCAAAGCTAAAAATAATTTTATAACTTAAAAAAAAAATAATTAAAGATATTCAAATAACTGAAACCAAAGGAAAAATTGACAGAAATAATTGGAAATAATACAATAACTAGAAATAATCAATCACCTAAACATAATCAAATACACAAATCTTTAACAACAACCAAATAATTAAAGAAAATCAAAAACTTTGAGATGATCAAAATAATTCAACTAAATTTAAATAATAAAATCTTTAAAAACAACCAAAGCATTAAGGATAATAAAATATTCAAATAATAAAAAATAATCAAAAAAAATAATTAACTGATTCAAAATAATCCAAAAACTGAGAATGGGCATAAGCTTAAAAAATTAAAATAATCAATTATTCAAATAATTTATAATGGTCGAAAAATTAAAAAATAATCAACTAATTAAAAAACTCATGTAATTTAATATAAAAGTAACTACAACAAATGAAAAAATAAAGTAATCAACTAATTAAAATCAGTCAAAAATATTCAAATATTTAAAAGTACATAACTCTTTGGTTTTTAATTATTATTTAAGACATGAATTAGGTATTATTAATAAAGATATAATTAAACTCAAATAATTATATAAAAAACTGAAATATTGAAAAAAATTTATAATCAAAATATTAAAAAAACTAAATGATTTACAGTAATGAAATGATTGAAAAGAATTAAATCATCAAAACTTATAGACCAATAAAAAAACAGTAAATTTAATGTATTAATAACTAAACATGATCAAATAAGTAATAAATAATTGAAATAGCTTTGAAAGTAGGAGTAACTAAATCAATCATATAAGTTAAAATAGTCAATTAATTGAAAATTATCATGCAACTAAAAATAATAAAATTACTAAAAATAATCAAATAATTAACTAAAAGCAAATAATTAAAAACATTTCTAAAATATAAAATAATTAAAAGATGCCAAATTATTAAGAAAATAAAAATTATCGATTAGTCAGAAAAAATAAAAAAAAATAATTGTAAAAGAAGTAAATATTTATAATTAATTCGAAATGATCAAATATTTCAAAATAATCCAATGAATAAAAGCAATTAAAAAATTAAAACTATCAAGTGCAACCAGTCAAATGGTTAAAAGTAATCAAATAATGATAAAGCAATTAAGCGTAATCAAATAATTGTTTAACTATTTCTAATTACTTAATACAATGATTTTAAGATCATTTAACTATTTGTTATTAAAAAATAAACAATAAATAAAAATATCAGTAAATTAATAATAATCAAAAAAAGAAGTGAAAAATTATCAATTATTTTAAAATAATCCAATAATTCAAAAAATCAGTCTTATGACCAATAAAAAAACAGTAAATTTAATGTAATAATAACTAAAAATGATCAAATAAATAATAAATAATTGAAATAGTTTTGAAAGTAGTAGTAACTAAATCAATCATATAAGTTAAAATAGTCAATTAATTGAAATGAAAATTATCATCTAAAAGCAAATAATTAAAAACATTTATAAATATAAAATAATTAAAAGATGCAAAATTATTAAGAAAATAAAAATTATCGATTAGTCAGAAAAAATAAAAAAAAATAATTGTAAAAGAAGTAAATATTTATAATTAATTCGAAATGATCAAATATTTCAAAATAATCCAATGAATAAAAGCAATTAAAAAATTAAAACTATCAAGTGCAACCAGTCAAATGGTTAAAAGTAATCAAATAATGATAAAGCAATTAAGCGTAATCAAATAATTGTTTAACTATTTCTAATTACTTAATACAATGATTTTAAGATCATTTAACTATTTGTTATTAAAAAATAAACAATAAATAAAAATATCAGTAAATTAATAATAATCAAAAAAAGAAGTGAAAAATTATCAATTATTTTAAAATAATCCAATAATTCAAAAAATCAGTCTGCTGATTAGCAATTACTTAATGCTTACATTGAAAATTATTATTTATATTTCCAAACCCGATTCATTAAAGATTTTAATTGAAATTCCATGTTAAAAAACGAACTAAAAGTATGATTGACTTTTTTTTTAAATTTCAAGAAGTCACGCCCGCTTCGCTATGAATTTATATTTCAATATTTTGTTGCTGCATATTTTTGCAAAAAAAGTGTCGTAAAAAAGTTTTCATAAGCTTTTTTTTCAAACTTTTTTTCACTTCTCTTGTATTTTGGTCTTTAATTTGGTTTTCCGCACTCCTCTGTGGGCGTGACATTTTCTGAACTTTCAACACGTCACAACCCACTTCCAATGGAAAATTCATTTGCAAACGTCAAACGCACTTAACTTTAATGACAGCTTCGTGGATGAGCGTGAGGGGTTAGGCAAAGTGAGAAAATATTAATTTTTTGATGGCATGTTTACCTCTTTTTTGCTACGACTTCTTACTGCTTCTTACCTTGAAATATATTACATTAGGCTCTCTGATTTTCAGACTTTATCTTTGGACCTAATATAACTTATCGAATTTCGGATACCGAAGAATCCTTACCACGTTTGTATTGAGAACATGAAGAGCTGGTCACAGTAGCACAACTTACTTTGGATTACTATAGTAGGCCATAGAATTACTTAGTTAAATTAGACTCTTTTTGGCCGCAATCATGGTGGGCCAAGAACATATGATCGAAAGCCCTTAGCACCCGGCAGCAAGCATAATAGACCAGACCTGATAAGTTCCCAATTGAATTGAGTAATCAATTGATTGGATGGCTCTTTCAATCAATAATGGTTTTTTAAATTGTTTTCAAAAATCCGCAATTACTTAGCAATCAAAAACAAATAATAAAAAAAAAGTTATTATATAAAACAATAAATAAAGGAATCATAAACAAACAATTGTTGGATTGCTTTCGATTACTTCTAATTTTTATTATTTATATTATTTTGGATTCATTTGGTTTTAATGTGCTTACTCTTGTACCAAAAAGTAATCGAAACAATAAAAATACTCAAAAGCAATCAAACAGTCAAAAATAATGAAAGGTAATCAAAAATATATTTTGATAATTTCTGATTAAATTTTTATTTTGATAATCATAAAAATCATTATTCTTTTTTGTATGTTAAAAAAATATAACAATTATCATTATATTTTATAATCATTAAAAGTCGCAAACAATTGGTAATCAATCATACGGATGTTTTTTAAAAAAATTATCAAACAAACCGGTAATCATTACGCAGGTCTGGTGTAAACCATTGTAGTTCTATCTCCTGGGTTATCCCTACCCCTATATAAAGAACTTGGCAAGATTGAATCCCGTCATGCAGAGGGCGTAAACCGGTCTTTTCTCCAGCACTTTAATTTGAGCTCGCACTACCACCTTGATGGTAATTTTTATGTTAAAAATGCCACCACTTCAACAACATTGACCAAAGAAGTCCTGAGTGATTTCGCATTACTGTCTAAACCTATTTTTAGGTTATTAATTCACAGGTTATTTTCTTATTTTTATAGTTTTAATACAAAAGAAAAACTTCATCGATAAAATCTTGGCGCATCTTAAAAAGGGTTGATATCGACTTTATCTATTTGACCGCAAAGTGCACAACTCTTATACGCATTTATTACATTATTTATTTATTTGTAAACATATCGAATATATATACTTTTTTATTTTGAAATACTTTAAACTCAACAAAAACCAACCCACTGCACTCTAAGCTCATGCACTTCACATTTATCTGCGCTCACCACTTGGGGGACAATCGTTTAGAGTCCAGCATTTGCTTGGCATTTTTCTTCAAATACACTCCATTTTAGAGCTTTGTGTGTCCATATTCATTCTTGTTACATACAAGTCGCATATCTTGTATTGTGAGCAGGGTCGCCTAGAGGTAGGCGCATACAGTGTGCCTCTTCAAGGGGCCAGAGCTGCAAAGAGAGCCCGATTTCTCTGCCAATTAAGGGGGAAAATTTAGATAAAAATATTTTTTGAAAGTTGATGTTCTTTCGCAGACCTGTTAAGTAATGATTGTTACTGTTGTTGTTGTTGTTGTGGTAACGACAAAAACACTCCCCGAAGGCTATGGGGGGTTTTGTTAAATTAACAGTCTTCGGACGGATTTGAACCCGGTACGCTGCGGTAGTCCCTTGCGGTGTTGCTCGACTGTCGCGGTAGCGATTAATGACCAGTGAAACCTTCTAGGTCATGTCACCCCTCCTTCCGTAAGGAAGGATAAGGTGGGTAATGAGAGGTGAGAGGCATTATATCCGTAGATCAACCATCGAGTTGCACGTCATTACCTTTGTGCATATTAGTCGTCTCTTACGACCGGTATGCCTACCTCGGGCATATTCTAAACCCCTAACCCGCAGGGGTTAATGATTATTTATCGTAATGATTACCGGTAGGATTGATTACTTTTTGAAAAACCTACAAATGATTGATTACCCATTGTTTTCGGTTTTTAATGGTTATTTTAAAAAATAAGCAAAAAAAAAAGATCAGACAACTTAAGAAAAATTAAAAATAATCCAAAACAATCAATAAATGTTTGTTGCTTACTTTTTATTATTTTTGATTGTTTGATTACTTTTGATTATTTTTTGGTATTGTTGCAAACAAACATAAACACATGCGGCAAAATATTCAAAAAAAAAAAAAAAATACTAAAAAAAAATATGAAAAATAATCAGAAGTAATCAAAAACATTTTAATTTTTTTTTTACTTTTGCTTGCTTTTGATTACTTTTATTTTTTTGAATTTTTTTATTTTAATTTTTTTGATTTTTTTTTTCCAATTATAATCAGTTAGTAGGTGCATAATTTTGAAAACATTTAAAATAATCATTATTTATTGAAAAAGCCAGCCAATCAATAGATTGCCTAATTCTAATGGGAATTTAACAGGTCGGATATTTCATAACTACAGCTTTATATTATTTTTAAGCCTCAGACTGAATTTTGGATAAGAAAAATGTACGATAAAGTTAGAGTCCTCAAACTACGAGAACAGGCACTGATCAAGTGTGTAGTGAAACTCCTTGAAATTAGTTTAAAAATAGAAGATGAATTGCTTTAGCGCGCCCTTTCGCATAGCTCCCTGGCATGTGCGGATTTTCTCACTATGTCACTGTATTTGATAAAAAATGTATAACCCCGGTAAACTCACTTTACTGCACCTCAAAGTAGGTTTCATTCATTCTTGATTTTTTCTATATTTTTTGCTCGTCCGTTTGCTTGCTCTGTGTTTTGTCCAGCTCGTTGACAGCTTTGGTTGCTGGTTGTGGCAGTTTATTACTGCAAATAAATAACTTTGCTTAGGAAACTGCATACAAGTATAAATATGATATACCTTTCAATATATATGTGTGTATGCATATTAGGGTGGGTAAATTTGTATAAGAATATAACTATAAATATGTTTATCAAATTTTCGATTAAAAGCTTTTCGGATTATCCAAAGTATTTGCTGTTACTTGAATCAAAATTAATTGAAACCTAAGCAAGTTTATTGATTCCTTTGAAATTTTTATTTAATCACTTTTCCAATTCAGTAGAAAGATTGATTAATCACATTCAGGTTAATCAACTCCTGGGTATTGGAGAGTATTCTGTGTATTCGAACAATTGAAGCTTGGGTAACTGTATTCATTCTTTTTTAATTGTATATTTATTATTTCAATGAAAGTTTAATTAATTAACCAAGTAGTAATTAATCGATTAATCGTTAGTCTTAACTTGAAACCGCAAGCAACTGATATAGTCTACTTCGACTTTTCATACAATTTATAATAGCAAAGTGAAAACTGTGCGTTAAGGCCTTATTTTGTAAAAGGCCGTGAAACTTTGCATTGCAATCATATACAAATTACTTTCAGTCACTTCAGTGAGGTTCTTAATCATACGAATTTTAGCTTCAAACATGGACACATGACGCAAGTCACATTTTCTATAATATGGGCTTAAATTTAACTTAACATATCGCAGAAAGGAGAAAAAAGTTAATGGGCAATATATGCATAAACCTTCGAAAGAAAGTGGAAACCCCTTTTACTCAAATTAAATATTTTTTAATTAAAATTTCTCTATATCTTTTGTAATGTGTCTCTGAATTTTCTTCAAACGAAATCAGAAAGTTATAAATTCCTAGAAGCGGATATATATCCTCTTTTCAACAGCACCACAACCTTTTACATAGAGCAACCAAAAAAAAAGTTATAGGTCAATATAGGCCTACAGCAAAGAAAAAGGGGTTCTTGGCCCCTAAATCCAGATGTTGAGGGTTTATATGAAAATAAGGGTATATAGTTTTTGTGTGCTTTACTATACCTTGGAATTGTTGTAGATATATTTTCACTTCACAAGCTATTAGTCGGAAATGAGAGTGCGACTAAAACCACAAACTCAGAAAACATATACGAGTATATATATATTTATCTCACCCTAATGTTTGTACAGTGCGTATATGCAATTGTCATATTGTCATCACTGCAAGAATTGGATTAAGCTTTAAGGAAATAGAGTTGGTGCGGCAAACGTTTGTACTAAATAACTGTAAATATATTGCGCTAAAAAAAGAAGAGCAGAATCGAATACTGCAAAGAGTAAATGTTTTTCTTAAACAATCTATTTATGCCTGAAACCTTGTACGTACGTATGTATTTATGACAACCTTTCACCTTTAGCTTTATACAAGTTTTGCGTGTGGCCGGCTTTTGAGATTAATTAAACCGATAAGAACAATAGCGGGAAATGGATAAATAGATAGAAACATATTCTCAGGAGAAATGGAACTTGTTGACAGAATGAATGAGATTTACTAAATGGATTTCGGAATTACAATTACAGTTATTAATAAAGTGGACGCGCTTAAGGAAATGTTAAAGTCTTTTCGATGCTAAATAAAATATTTATTTGTTATTTTTGTTTTATTTGATTTTATTACATTTTACTTTATTTTATTTTTTAAAGTCCCATAACTGTAAATGAGCTCAAGCCCAAGAATAGTCATTTTTCTTTGTGTTTTTTTTATGAAAATTATTATGGTTTTTAGTTTTTAATTAATTATTGAAAGTTCTTATTAGAATAGAATAGGAAAAATTTTATTTCATAATTTAATATTTAAAATTAATAAAAATGTTTAATAATTAACTTAAAAATATATATTAAAAAATTATAGCGATGTAAAAAAAAAAATTATTATTCATGACCTTAATCTCATTTATAGTCATTATACTTTACAAAATTTTTCGTTTTTTTTTATTTAAATTTTAGTTGATCATTTTATTTTATTTTTTTATAGCATCTTATTTTATGTTATTTTAATTTATTTTATTTTATTTTATTTTATTTTATTTTATTTTATTTTATTCTATTTGATTTTTTTTTATTATTTATTTGTAATTGTACTTTAGTTTGTTTTGTTTTATTTTATTTTATTTTACTTCATTTTATTTTATTTTATTTTATTTTGTTTTATTTTATGTTATTTTATTTTATTTTATTTTATTTTATTTTATTTTATTTTATTTTATTTTTTTATTTTTATTATACCTAGTAGCGCTACGCCCACAAGGTATATTAACTTTAGTCGCGAAACGGTGGTATGTAACGGCATAAACGGATCGACATAGATATTGACTTGTACATATAAAAATGTTCAGGAGGATAAAGAAAATTACTAAGCCATGTCCGTAAGTGTACGTGAACGAAGAAAGTCGAAAATTATAAATTTTTGAAAATGGGCGTGGGCCCGCCCCTTTTATAGTGGATTATTCACCAAAACTTTTTATGCCATAACTCAGCCAAAAATTGATTTGTCGAGACAAAATTTGGTGATAATGTTCAATATATAAAGGTCAATGCTTGTTGTAAAATGGGTAAAATCGGTCCGCAGCCACGCGATATTTTTAAAACCATTTAAGCTAAATCAATAAGATAAGAAAACTCAACCACAAAAAAAACTTTGTGAATTTTGGCGAAGTATCCGTGGCGCTGCCCATTTTTAAGCATAAAGCTATTTTCGAAGGCAATTGCTTGTAGTTTGAACCAGATATTTCAATAAAAATTGGTCAGCTACTTCTCAATAGTATTTGGTATACTCCTGAGAAAAATCAAGCAAATTGGATAACACACAAGTAAAACATCCGGGCAGGTTTTTAATACCCCACTGCAATAGGGAAGTTATATATCTTTTTTGATTTTCATGCCTTTAATGAACATGCAATATTTGTTTGTAAGTAGGAGAAGAAGAAGGGGCTCTTATCTTCATCAATAAGTAAACTGAAATAATAAGGACGATGAGCTGAGTCGATTAGCAATGTCCGTCTCTCCGTCCGTCTGTCTGTTTGAACGCAAATTTTCCAAACATAAAATGTGCATGAATTGGTATTTTGAAAAAATGTGGCTAGCAGTTGTTGGTAGGGAAGCTATTTATAAAAAATAAATTAGGGGCGGATGCGTTGTTGTGGCGGTAGAGTTGACGGCCTACCACACTCATGGTCCAAGGTTCGAGTCCTGGCACTGGTAACACCAAAAGTGGTTTAAAAAAGTTTTTCAAAACGAGGTCGCCTATCGGAAGTAATTTGGCAAATTCTACGAGTGTCTTTCTGCCATGGATGCCGTTCGAAGTCGGCAAAAATATGTAGTATGTATGAGGATACTGATGAATTTTAAATTATTTGATTATATCAAAATTTAAATTTGACTGTTTTTGTAGTTTTCCTTAAAGATGGTTACCGAGGTGTAACCGAAATATATCGGAAAACAAAATGTAAAACCTTGTGTTTTTTATTTCAATCATTGACCTGGAGTCAGCAAAATATCCAATTATTTTATTTTATTTTATTTCATTTTATTTTTTTAATTTTAATTTATTTTATTTTATTTTATTTTATTTCACAGAATTTATCATTCATTCATTATCTCGCATGGCTTTTGGAGAGATGATCTGCATGGCTTATACAAATTATATGTATAACTGTCTGTGTAAGCCTAGGAGAAACGGAGAGGATCATATTGGCTCAAAGTCCTTTGGGTTTGGTGATCTACAAAAGACATCCTTTCTAATATGAGAGAATCTCTATAAAGATTTTTGGGGGGCGAAAATATTCGCTCTTTAAAATATAAATATTTCTCTAAACAAATTTATTTTTTCATTTCATTAGTTTTACCAACTGACTACTAACCAATCATTTCGCATAATTTTTCACTGACAATGAGCAATTTAAAATCTTCCAACATTCAGCCCTTGCCTGCGATATTTCATTGCAGCTCACTCTTTAATGTATTTGCAAGTGGTGAATCTATCAACAGCGGAAATCCGCTGTAGGGCACACAATACATCATTTTTACTGCTGCTCGATGTACTCCAACGCGTTGCAAGCAAAACCATTATTCATACGCAATGCAATTCACGTTGAGAGAGCGAGATGGCACGAGCGAACTATGCAAAGAAATGCTTGCAAAAGTGCATATAAAGCAAGTTTAGGAAAAAAACTGAAAGTCAAGCAGCTGTTGCAAAATACTAAGAAATTATTTAGAAATATTTCTTTGTGCTGCGTGCACTTCATCATTACTTTCAACTTTGTGTTGCGTTAAGCGCGCAGTAAATGAAGCATTAAGAGCACTCGGTCAATTGTTGCATAGAGAAATTGTTGCAAAAGTGAATAATATTTATGTATTTATGAAAAATATGTGAGTCAACATGAAGTTGAATATATATATACGAGTATATAAGCACTGCAGTTGAACTAACTAATTGTGCACTAGATCGAAACTGCATACTAAGCCCAGCACAACTAGACAAGTGATTGTCTGTTTTTCATTTAAGCGACTGGTATTTTCAACAAGGCGTTGCCCTACGATATCTTAATTGGTAGATTTGGTACAGAAATAAGCTCGTCTTAAACTATTTAAAAATACTAGAGTTCGCCCAGTGGTTGAAATTCAACCAATAAACTTTATTTTATTTTATTTTTTTGCTGTAGGTATGTTTTATCCGCCTTTTTTTCTTCCTTTCTATGTCGTTCCTTTCCTCTAACATATTTTTATTTTCCTTGATTTCTTTTTTTACTCTCTTATTTTATTTTTTACTTTCCTCAAACTTCTTTTCCTTTCCCTTCCCTTCCTTTCATTTCCTTACCATTCCTTTATTTCCTTTAGTTTTCCTTTCCTATCCTTTCCATTCCCTTTCTTTCCTTTCCTTTCCTTTCCTTTTCCTTTTCTTTCCTTTCTTTCCTTTAATTTTCCTTCCTTTCAATTCTTTTCCTTTCCTCTATTTTCCTTTAATTTTCTTCGGTGTTTAATACTCTTTATGAGTAATCATTTATTTTATTTTTGTAAACCCTGTTTGTAGGTATCAGCAATGAATTTTACATATTTGCTCATATTTTACATTGCTTGTTTAATGTATCCAACAAAGCAATTTTTCGTGCTCTCAGGAGAGCAGCTGACACTGGGCATCGTAGCCAGTAATCAATACAATAACAACAACTAAAGCAAAAATGCATGACACAACAGAGTATCTATGGTGCGAATACTTATTTTTCATTGGTCCACTACCAACTCTTCGCACTCACAGTGAGAGCCGACCACACGAATAACACAAAAACATGCATGGTAAGTCTACTCACACTACTACGGCTCTTAATTTTTTCCTACAAAGCAACTCCTCGGCCATGCTCGCGATTCAGCATAGTACACAAAAAGCAAGTACACACACACACAGCGTGTCTATAGTGTGAATAAGTAAATGTGTAGTGGTGTGACTTTTATGTTAAATTTTTTATATTAAAATTATTTTTTAAATTTTTTTTATTTACGGATAAAAGTAAACCTCAAAATTTCCTATCTACACATATATAATTTGTATACCTTAGAATTATAGTTTAGCAGAAAACGGTTCTACATTGCATTCATCTTGTCTATTTATATATAAGATACCAGACATAAGAGCTCAATTTAAGTAGTAATTTTCAAGTGAAAATTGAATTGAATTCGATATTTTTGGAAGCACTTAGTAACTGTAAACTGCAGAAAGCTCGTATAGTTATATGTAATTTTTCAAACAAGTCTACAAGGATTACATTGCATACAAGCTTTACGAGCCGTATCAGAAATTAAACGAATGCCCCGACCGTTTCCTGCTGTTTTTTTATTGAATTGAATTCAATAATGAAGTAAGGCTAGCGCAAAAAATCGTATCTAGCATCGAAATTGCGAATAATAACGGTCTCCGTACATGGTGGATGGGTACTCCGACCCCCAGGAGAGGTCCCAGGTTCGAGTTGAAAAGCAAGTTCTATTAGGATATTTTCAACTCTGGACATCCCAAAACTGTCCGAAAATTAAAATTTTTTGTCGGCTCAGATTTAGTGTTTTTCGGACTAGTTTAAGATGAGTTAGATAATTCTAAATGCAAACTAGTACAAAGGATTAAAGGTAGATCACGAACGCTAAACCGTATTTTTTAGCTATGAATGTATACCGAGCGTGCCGTAAGTTCTGTGTTACTTAACTGGCCCGTATAAAAAATCAAAATATGGGATGTTGCAGTGACAGAGGACAAGAACAAGTACTAGTGGTCATCAAACAAGAAATAGGGTCTCCTGCGCTATCGCAATCACGTCACTACTTCAGACTTCAATTATTCAGGAGCCATAATGAATTAATGTCAGCCTAGAAATTTACTGCAGAATGACTCTTGTCAAGAAGATCGACTTCGGCATGGATTGTGTAATTGAGAATTATTTGATCGACGAACAATGGTTACGCTCCTTAAGTCTGCGATTATACCTGACCTAGAAAGTGTAGGATAGCTTAGCTTCTCTCGGTGTTTGCAATTGGTGTCCGTTATCGCTAAAAATGGAGCAATGAGGTGAAATAAGTCACGCCAGTAGAGTATGCTTCGAGGGAAGAATGCGAGTAGGTTTTCGTTATAAAATTTAAGATGAGAAGTGAGCTGGTATTTACTCTCAGAGTCTGCAATCCAGGCAGTCATAATGACTTCCTCATACATGCAGTGTCATCCAAGTGGAAATCTATGCCGTAGAAGGGAAAGTCAGATGGCTGCTGAAGAGTATAGTAGCAGGAAGCAATGTAAAGATATTCCCTTAAAAAATATTCAACATATTGATAAGGAACGAACTTCGCGTAAGGTTCTGAATCATCTCAGAATTTCTCTCAGCTGGGTCCCTGGACAAAATAACATTAATATGATAAGCAAAAACGAGGAGGGGCAACTCCGTGCGATTCAAAGAGTGCTAACGTAAAGAAAAGCTGGAGATTGATAGTGATTAGTCCTCCAATTTCAGTTTACCACACTTGGATCCTTTATCTTATCCAGTAACTCTCAAAATGCCACATAAAACCAACGCTCACCTAAATTATTCTCTTCGATTGAACTAGCCATATTGTGTCAAAATGATCAGCAGGAAGTATGTCACAGCATCTTTTGATAAATAAAGCAATTTTTTATTTTAACGGCGTCTTTAGGTAATACCAACATAAAACTCAAGAATGAAATATTTGTATACCTTTCATGAACATGAAATGGTATTATAACTTTGGTCCGATGTTTGTAAGTATGAGAAGAAGAAGAGATAGACCCGCCAATAATTATACCGAAATGATCAGGGCGATGAGCTGAGTTGATTTAGCCATGTCCGTCTGTCCGTCCGTCCGCCGGACCGTCCGTCGGACCATCCGTTCGTCTGTCTGTTTGTACGCAAGCTTGTCCCTCAGTTTTTAGAGATATCTCGATGAAATTTGGTAAGAGGCAGCCACTTTGTATAGCATTAATCATTTGTCGGAACCAGCATGATCGGATCAATACAACGCAGAGCTCCCATATAATCCATTGCTCCGATAAACGGGTTTTGATCTATAACTGTTGCAATTAAAAAGCTAAGAACGTAAAATTTTGCAGTTTTAGTATATATTATACATGTAATGTGTGTAGTGAAAATCACTCAGATCGGACCAACATAACATGTAGCTTCCACATAATCGATAGTTTCGATAAATGGGTTTTGGGCTATAAATTTTGCAATTAAAAAGCTAAAATTCTGCATTGTTAGTACATATTATACATGTAATGTGTGTAGTGAAAATCAGCCAGATCGGACCAACATAACCTATAGCTCCCATACAATCGATTGTTCCGATAAATGGGGTTTGGGCTATAAATTTTGCAATTAAAAAGCAATGAACGTAAAATTTTGCAGTTTTAGTACATATTATACGAGCATATGTAATGTTTGTACTGTAAATCACTGAGATCGGACCAACATAACATGTAGCTTCCACATAATCGATAGTTTCGATAAATGGGGTTGGGCTATAAATTTTGCAATTAAAATGCTAGGAACGTAAAATTTTGCAGTTTTAGTACATATTATACGAGCATATGTAATGTTTGTAGTGTAAATCACTGAGATCGGACCAACATAACATGTAGCTTCCACATAATCGATAGTTTCGATAAATGGGGTTGGGCTATAAATTTTGCAATTAAAATGCTAGGAACGTAAAATTCTGCATTGTTAGTACATATTATACATGTAATGTGTGTAGTGTAAATCACTCAGATCGGACCAACATAACATATAGCTCCCATACAATCGATTGTTCCGATAAATGGGGTTTGAGCTATGTATTTTTAAATTAACAGTTTTCCAGAGTTTGTACTAATTGTGAGTAAGGATCGGACACTTAAAACCGTGATGCGTATTCATGAAAGGTATAACGTCTTCGGCACAGTCGGAGACAGCCCTTTCCTTACTTGTTTTTATTTGAAATGTAAACTCAGCAAAATACACCTTGACTGCAGCAGCCAACAGGAAACTAGGACATTTTACAATATATCACTTGCACTTTGCATGCATAAAACATGAGCTAATATAGCAAAGCAAAGCAAAAAAGGCAGCAAGAAAAAAAAAATGAAAAGAGTAATGAGAAAGTAGCAAAAATTTTATGTCTAAAACAATGCCAAAGAAAAGAGATTGCAATGGAGTGCCACAAAACCAAAAGCATAAACTGCAGTCGAGCAAAATTGCTTTACTTCTATATTCCGCCACAGTTTGTTTTCATTGTCGCTTTGCTTTGCTATTTATCGCATTAACTTTTTTTTTTTTTTCTTTTTTTGAAGTTGTGACTCTCAACCGTTATGCTAGCTTGCATGAGCTGCCTTACAGATTTCCAACCACGAGCATAAAGGATACAATCGTAGATATTTTGCATACATCAAGAATTTCCATACTGATTTGCAAGCTACTCGGATTTTTGCTGCTTTGATACTTGTGTTTTGTGGTAAGCGTTGATATGAGAACCGTTACCGCAAACCAGACAGAAACAACCATCTTTATCTATAATATTTACTAGTATATCTATAGTAAACATTAGACTGTTTCAAAAAAGCAAAAAAAATTCAAATTAAATGCTTATTATTTTTTTTAATGGATTAAAAATACTGTAAAAGTATATTAATGTTTCGAAGTCCATCATTGCTAGTTTGCATTTTTTGGGACTGACTTAATTTTATCTTTCAAATCGCCAAATTATGGCAATAAGAAACTTAAGCTTTATATAATCGTATAGAAAATCGAATTTCTCACAAAAAAGTTAAGCCGTTCCACAGTATTCAAGCCTTAAACACAGGTATAGTTAAATTTTTTTTTTTTGGGTGCACTTTGAAAATATGTTAAAAGCGCAAAAATCGTGGTTTGGTCCTAACCTCAAATATCACACAAAGCCACTTTTATTTATGCAGGTTACAGGCCGAACCGTTATTAAATTCTTATATCAGATTCGGATTTAGCAATCAATCTTCTTTAAATTTCTGCATTTATTTTTCTTTTGTATTGATCTTTTCTATTTTACCACACTTCAAAAGTAAAAACATGAAATCAGAAAACCTTCCCAATTAAGGCCCACTTGAAGATAATTTTTTTTAGCTGAGATTTAATTTCATGAGTAAAAAATGAAATCAATTCTTAAAACGTGAACTAGCTATGATGGATCTACTAATGGAACACAATTTTTTTGGAGGCTTAAAGACGAACATTTTTTTTTGGCCCAGTCTAATATGCATTTTGCATTGCACATATATAAAATTAAAACTCAAATAGAACAAGTAAAGAATACTGGCTCCTTATAGCTAAAAAACAGCAGACTTACAAAGATCACAATCACCGTTCTCGAACCAGTATATAATGCTGAAGTCTTAACGCTGACAAACTATGATGCGCGTATTCGAATCCAAGGTTCTACTGACGATTTAGAGACCTCCGCGTTGGCGATTTCGATGAGTTGTAGAATGACTGAGCCTGGAGAGAACGACTTGAGATCCCTTAGTGTTTTTAACTTGGCACTAGTTAGAAAAACGAATATGCAATACCTTAACCGGTTGAGCGAAGAATAAGAAGAGAAGTCTTGTCCAGGCTCTGCTGGTAAAGCGGTTAGAATATACAATTGGTAGGTATGTCTGTCGTAAGAGACGACTAAAATATCCAATGGACAGGAGACGGAAAAACAAATATGTATAAGAATGTAGAAAGATGTTGAGATGGATACTCATACTCAGAACAAGATGTATGGCAAGTGAAAGTGGATAATGAGATGGAGAGTAATATTTAGAAGGGAATGTTATTTGGGATTGAGATTGAGTTTGAGATGGATGAGTATTGGGATGGAGATGGAAATGGATACCATCTACGACGGTAAGCGAGATATTGTTGGAGTTGAAGGTGAGGATGCTAATTTAGATGAATATTGAGTAGGAAGTGGAGCTGGAGCTGGACCAAGAAATGGAAAAGGAGCGCATAGCAGAAACTTAGGTGGAGATATAAAGAGAAATAAAAGTGGTGATGAAGATTCAGACAAATACTGAGATCGAGATTGAGGCTAGTGTTCTATATATAAAGGGATACGAACTTTTTATCAAGTTTAAGGTATGTAGCTCATCGCTCTATAACTAGATTGACCAATTTTCGCGCAAATTTTCTTTACAATTCGGTCCGTAAAACGACTATCGAAGTTTTTCCGCTTTGCTTGGCATAGTTATCGAATTTTGAGTTGGAATCTAGCTTAAAATCTCTAGATGACCTGGGCGTTACACATACAAGGTGGCGCAAAAGTAATCCTCCTATCAGAAAATGCTATAAATTTTGCGATTGGCCCCTAAAGTCAGTTCTGTTTTGACATTTGTGTAGTAAACACATGCGAAATACACGCTAATAAACAATGTTATGCTACACTGCTCCAGAACGCGGAATATTGCTGACTATTTATTTGACCAATAATCGGTCGGGGCCAAACGGTTACTGTGAATGGTGAGCGCTACAGAGCAATGATCAACGAGTTCTTTTTGCCGCAACTTGATGAATTGGGATTGGAAAACATGTGGTTCCAACAAGACGGTGCAACAGCACACACTGCACGTGCCACAACCGATATGCTGAACATCGGAAGCTTACTTTTGCGCCACCTTGTATATTTTTCTAAGATTCCATACATGTATGCTCGTTTTAAGTAGAGTTGAAATGAAACTGGCATTGAAGACCCCAACTTTCATCAGGGCCAAATCTCATAACAGCGAGGTCTGCTGTATCTGTAACTGAGATATCTACTTTTGCACATACCAACCGCGTTGTGGTTTGTAGTTTGCTTGCCTACACTGGCGAAAGTCCTCCTTCCGACTCTTTGGACAGGTGACATCTCAATAAAAATAATTCAGCAAGCCTTTTCCGAAGTCGACTAGCCCTTGGAGCACGTTTAGCGAATTCTACGATTATATTTCCGCATTGCAGCCAATAAAATACTTTTCTGCTCACTTAATGACCCAGCCTACAACATATTTTCCATTAAAAAGTTTGTGAAACTCTACGCACGTGCTCGTATTTCGATTTAATCCCTTTGAGCGTAATTCTCATTTAACTCAAACTATAAAGTAAATATTTGAGTGGCATACCTCATACATTTGTAATATATATTTATAGATCATATGTTTGTGTGTTTGTATGTCTACTTGTACTTAAGTAAATTTATTTATAGTCATACCTTTCTTTCTATTTTTATTGGTTCTATTGCAACGAATTCGTGTGGTCGTTTGGCTATTTTTAGTTTGTAAATTTCAATGTGTAGGTGTGATGTTGTATATTTGCTTGTGTGAGTGAAAAAATATTTAGTCATCAACAGCTACATCCGGTATTAGCCGAGTTACCAATTTAGCAAAAGTAAACACCCACACACATACTCCCTCAACATACCTACAAACAAATTTTATTCAGCCAACCAGCCATCCATCAATTCCCTAGACAAATTCAACTGTATGCATCCAACGGTCTAACGAACAAGGCTTTTACTTTGTTTGTATGTATGTATGTATGTATATTTGTAAATGTGAAAATTGCTGAGTATCTGTTGCTTTGGCTATTTTGTTGCTAAACTGATTTCTGCCATTTGATTGCGATTTCATTTATTTTGCCTCCCATTTTCAATATTTTCCATTATTGCATTTTCTATTTTCAGTTTTCTCTATTTGCTTTGGAAATTGATTTTTAATTTGTTGTATGATGTGTGTGTGTTTTTTTTTTGCGCCAAATAAGAACTTTTTTCTTCTTCTACATCCGATTCCTGCTATCATTTCAAACGAAATTATTCGTTCATAAAAAAACAACAACAAATATTGGCATTTGTTCACTTGTATTAGCAAATATGCTTTGATTTGCTTTGGCTTGTTGCTTGGTGAGCTTTTTTTCGGCCAGCGTTGTTCCACTTATAGCAGATAACATACAAAAAAAGGGAGTGCAAATTTGCTTAAAACCCTTAAAAAATATTTGTTTCTATTTTCCTTTTACATTTCTCTAGTTGAATAAAAATGCAATTAAATTCGTAGAGCGGAATAAAACCAAATCTTTTTATAATGGGTTTTTGTGGAAAAATAAGGTCGATAAAATTAAACAAATATGCTGTAATGAATCTAGGTTAATATTTGAAATGATTGATTATATTGTTATGCATACTTTAGGCTATTTTTTTTTTCATAAGCACTTAACGACTTCTCAATAAAATAACGATAAATGAAAATTTTTCAAAAATTTGTATAAACATTAAAAAAATTTGTAAGCTAGTAGTTGCCTTTCACTTTACAAAAATAAATACTTTACAAACTGCTTTAAAAATTGGAAAAAAAAACTGGTATAGAGTTGGTATAAAATTGGTAAAAAAAACTGGCATAACTTATACAACATACATGTACACTTCAAAATGAATTTATTTATAATTTATATCAAATATATTTCGACTTACACTAAAACTGGCATAAAAAATAGTATAAAACTTGCAGAAACTTTATAAAAAATTTATTTTCTGCTTACCGTAGCTGATGTTTTCTGGAGGTGGCATCATTTTATTTAAAATTTTAATTTTTTACATCTTTGCAAGGTGTTCTAAAAACTGGTATTATAGTTTTTAGGCCATAATTTTAGGAGACTCCATTTTTCAGAAATCATTATTTCCGAATTCGTTTTTAAGTTATGGAAGCGAATGATACGCTAAACTGGTATAAAAGCTGTTATAGTTTTTTTTAAATCCAGCTCATTGCAATTTAATACACTTTTCAATATTTTCAAGCTGCATCTTACTGGCAATACTTGAGAATTCAGTTCTTTAAAACCTGTTCCATTTAAATTCAATTTACAAAATCTTACAAAGAATTTCGTTTCCTATACCATGTACATAATTTCTTCTTTTTCAATTGGTATAAAAGCTATTATAATTGTTTTTAAGTGACATTTTTAAAAATGCAAGTGTTCAATAATTATTGTTTTCAAGGTATAGTCTGAGTTATAATGGCAGATCATTCGAAAAACTGGTATAAAATCTGGTATAATTTTTCAAAACTAGCTTGAGGCTACCTGAAACAATCTTGAGTATTTCTGAGGTGCATGGTCTAAAGTAAACATACTTTTAAAACTAAAACATACCTTTTAGCAGTAAAAACATAAGTTTACATGTCTACATTTTAATAGTTGGTAATATACTGATTCTTCTTTAAACAGGCGAAGCTGCGCAAAAAGGGCATACTACTATCAAGCAATTGAAATTAAATGTTTCCTGTAAAAAGTCAGGCCCATATAGTTTGCTTAAAGTTGCATCTTTTTTATTTCCTTTTTCTCTTTTTTCAATGTGGTACAAAAACTGGTATAATTTTTTTGAGCGATACTTTTTGAAAATACAATTGCTAGATGTGATGATCTCAAAATTTGATTTTGTGCTATAAATGCAGACAATACTCGAAATTGGTATAAAATCTGGTATACTTTTTTTGAGCGACATTTTTTGAAAAAACAATAGCTTAGATGCGATGATCTCAAAATTGGTATTTCTGCTATAAATGCAGACAATACTCGAAATTGGTATAAAATCTGGTATATTTTTTTTAAACCTAGCTTAAATTAAATTGTGAGACAATTGAGTAATTCAGGTGTACATTGACAAAACTTAACCTACCCGTTACAAAAACCACCAAACACGATTTATATTTTCTCTGTTTTGGCTTCGTCCAATGTCAAGAAATTCCATTCTACTAATTATTTGATTATTTGAGATTACAACGCAGTGTTGTACTTCTGAGCTTAAGTAAGCCTTCACAAGAAACTAGAAATATGTCGACTCCAAATTGATACCGAATTGAAATTAAAGCTCTGAGTTTTAGGACGCTTAGTTAGTTTTAAATGAGTGAAAGTCTGAATAAAAACCATTTAAAATCCAAGAAAAATATGATCACTACCAATAAATGGCACTTCAGGGTGAGACAGATTAACAGGCAGCTCATACAAACACACAGAGAATATATGCATACCCACTCAGCACTTTGCAGCAATTTAAAAAGAAATCATAAACAATTTGCAAGGCACGAAGTGATGAGAAATTGCTATGATGGTTGGTTGCTGCCTACTGATGCTAGTAACTCCGGTACTATGGGGTATTTTCAAGAAATTCTTTACGAAAACAAATATTTTGGCAAAGGTTGAAACTAGAGCAGGCGTTAAAAAAAGGAAGAAAAAATGGAATCTGGTTAAAGAATTTTAAAATAAAAGGTTGAAAAACGACTGATAAACTCATTTTTGGAAAAACATTTCTTTTGAAGTTTTTTATTTCAGTTGCGAAAGTTTACGACATTCTATAAATAAAGAAAAAATATTCCAAAACTTTCTTTAAAAATTTTCTAAATGAAAATTTCTGAAAATGTAAAAAAATGTAGAAAATTAAAATTGTTAAAAAATAAGTTTTCATAGCCAAAAATTTCAAAAATATCAGATAAAGATTTTTGAAATTTTCTTCAGATTTTTGTAATATTATTCCTTTACTTAGATTCCATACAAATTATAAATTATATTTGCTTACATATTCCAAAAATTTCAAAAAAACTTTTAAGATTTTTCCAGAATATTTAAAAAAAAGAAAATTCGCGGTTTTTCAAATATTTTACTTTCCTTAAAAAAAGACTAACAAACATTTTTTATGTTATAAAAAATGTTTAAAAGGGTTTTGAGATTTTTAAAATAGAAAATTTTTAAATAAATTTTTTTTTGTTATTTTTGAAATACCACACACTTCTTAGCAATGTTAAAGTTTGCGTATTCCAAAAATAAATGAAAAAAAATAAGGAAAGGGATGTCGAAGACTTTATACCTTTCATGAACACGCATGACGGTTTTAAGTGTCGGATCTCTACTCACAATTAGTACAAACTCTACAAAACTGATAATTTAAGCATACATAGCCCAAACTCCATTTATCGGAGCAATCGATTGTACAGGGTGGCTGATGAATTTTGCTACATTAAGAGACTCAAATAATTTTTTTTTCAGTGTATGCAATTCAGTTTTCTTTTATTCATGTTAAAGCTCATTAAATTTTATTAAATATAGCTTAATTAGTTTTAAAAATAATGGAATTTGAATGCCCCCTCTGCTCGTCGATGCATGTGCGGCATCTTACCAAAAAGTTGTTCATTACTGCTTGGAGAGTTGAGACAGGAATAGCCGCAATTGTTCCTCGAATGGATTGCCTTAGTTCATTCAAATTTGTTGGTTTTGCTTTGAAGACTTCCTGTTTGCAATAACCCCACAAGAAAAAGTCAGGTGCAGTAAGGTCAGGCGACCTGGGTGGCCAACGGAATGTGGAGTTTCTGGATATCAGCTTATTGGGAAATTTTTGTCGCAATTCTGGCATAACAGGTTGGGCTATATGAGGAGCTGCACCATATTGCTGAAACCACACAGAGTTGAAAGAAATTCTCATTCGGCGTAATTCTGGATAGAAAAACTCTCTCAACATGCTCAAGTAACGGTCTCCAGTAACCGTAACGGTGTGACCGTTTTCTTCGAAGAAGTAGGGCCCGACAATGCAGCGTGATGAAACTGCACACCACACTGTGACACGAAGTGGATGCAATTCCATCTCATGGAGTATCTGTGGGTTGGAAGCACTCCATATTCGACAATTTTGTTTGTTTATGTTGCCGTTTAAATCGAAATGGGCCTCGTCAGACATGAAAAGACAGTTCAACATGTTTCCATCCTCTTCCACCATTTGACGCATCTTCTGGCAAAATTCCAAGCGAATCGGCAAGTCTGCAGCGCTCAGTTTGTTGGCCATTTGAATTTTATATGGGAATAAGTCCAAATCTTTGTGCATAATTGACTGTAATGACTGTCTGCTTACACCCATTTGAGCAGATAAGCTTCTTGTCGAAACACGTGGATTGTTTTGTATGGCAGCAGCTACAGCAGCGATTGTTTCCTCCGTTCGAACTGAAGGGTTTCGATGGTAAGGTCTTCTGTTGACTGTCCCATGCTCGGCAAAATTGTTTACAAGTCTTATTATGGTCCATCTGCTCGGAGGATTGCCGCCACACGTGCGCCTATACTCTCTTTGAACCGAAACTACGGACTCCAGTGTGTGATAGCGGCGGACAATCCAAATTCTTGTTTCAGTGTCCCAGTTATCCATTTTTGTTAAATGTAAAAGTCAATCTGCAAAATAAAAAAAAAAATTCACCAGATTCATCAAATAGAAAAAAAGTTATTTAATTTTTTTTTGGTAGCGGCTTTCATCAGCCACCCTGTATAGGAGCTATGCGTTGTATTGCTCCGATTTTTCTGATTCCCACAAATGGTTAATCTCATGAAAAATGGTGGATCCATACCTAATTTCATCAAGATATCTCAAAAGCTGAGGGACTAGTTTGCGTACAAACAGACGGCCGGACAAACAGACATGGCTAAATCAACTCAGCTCATCGCCCTGATCATTTCGGTATAAATTTTGTTGGGGGGTATCTCTTCTTCCTCTCATATTTATAAACATCGGACCAAAGTTATAATCTTATATATAAATAGACAAGATAAATGCAATGTAGAACCGTTTTCTGCTAAACTATAATTCTAAGGTATACAAATTATATATGTATAGATAGGAAATTTTGAGGTGTACTATTATCCGTAAATAAAAAAAATTTAAAAAATCATTTTAATATAAAAAATTTAACATAAAAGTCACACCACTACACATTTACTTATTCACACTATAGACACGCTGTGTGTGTGTACTTGCTTTTTGTGTACTATGCTGAATCGTGAGCATGGCCGAGGAGTTGCTTTGTAGGCAAAAATTAAGAGCCGTAGTAGTGTGACTAGACTTGCCATGCATGTTTTTGTGTTATTCGTGTGGTCGGCTCTCACTGTGAGTGCGAAGAGTTGGTAGTGGACCAATGAAAAATAAGTATTCGCACCATAGATACTCTGTTGTGTCATGCATTTTTGCTTTAGTTGTTGTTATTGTATTGATTACTGGCTACGATGCCCAGTGTCAGCTGCTCTCCTGAGAGCACGAAAAGTTGCTTTGTTGGATACATTAAACAAGCAATGTAAAATATGAGCAAATATGTAAAATTCATTGCTGATACCTACAAACAGAGTTTACAAAAATAAAATAAATGATTTCTCATAAAGAGTATTAAACACCGAAGAAAATTAAAGGAAAATAGAGGAAAGGAGCAGAATTTAAAGGAAGGAAAACTAAAGGAAAATTAAAGGAAAAAAAGGAAAAAAAGGAAAGAGAAGGAAAAGGAAAGGAAAGGAAGGAAAGGGAAGGGAATGGAAAGGATAGGAAAGGAAGCAAAATTAAAGGAAAGAAAGGAATGGTAAGGAAATGAAAGGAAGGGAAGGGAAAGGGAATTACAGGAAAGGTAAGAAAACGAAGGGGAAAGAAAGAAAATAAAAGGAAGGAAAGGGAAAGGAAAAGAAGTTTGAGGAAAGTAAAAAATAAAAAAAGAGAGTAAAAAAAGAAATCAAGGAAAATAAAAATATGTTAGAGGAAAGGAACGACATAGAAAGGAAGAAAAAAAGGCGGATAAAACCTACAGCAAAAAAATAAAATAAAATTTATTGGTTGAATTTCAACCACTGGGCGAACTCTAGTACCATTTCATGTTCATGAAAGGTATAAAAATTGTGAAATTGTTTTAAGTTGAAAAATAAAAATTTGCTTATGCAAAACTTTGACATTTAAGCATTCAAAAGAATTGTTTATATATGCCATAATTTTGGAAAATCTTTACAAAAACTTTAATAAGTTCGAACAAAATTAAAAAAATCTGCTTACATATTCCAAAAATTTCAAAAATATTTCAAAAAAAAATTGAAAATCGTAATTTTCAAAACAGTTTTCATTTTCTAACTCTAGAATCAGGTTGGAAAAAAGATTTTACCATATCCAAAATTTTTTAATTTTTTTAGTAAATTTCAAAATATAAAAAATATTTTAAATAAGTAAAATTTTCAAAATATTTAAAAGAAAGTGTTTAAATATATGGAAATAATTTCATACAAAATTTAAAATTTTTAATAATTTTTTGAAATGTTGTTTATTCCTAACAAAGTGGAAACAATTTTTACATAATTCGAAAATTTCAAAAAAAAATATTTGAAAAAAAAAAAAAAATTGTTCGCACACCTTGAAATTTTGCCAAGTATTGAAAACAATTTTGATTTTCGAAATATTTGCTTCTTATCATGTTGAAAACATACCTGCGTTAATGTTAAACCTTGACGCTATACTTGATTTTTACTCTAGTTTCTTTAAAACCTCCCCACAGTAGGGCGTCGGGCGTCTGTTTTACCTGTCAAGCCATTCAGGACGCACATCAATAAATATGCCTGTAGATATTCATAGCAAATGCCATAGCAAGTGGAGCTCTAGACATACAAACACACATAGCTGGGGTTTGTGCTCGTAACTCTTCCTTGTGCTGGCGCTCATATGCCTACAGCCTACAGCCAACTGCCGACAGTAGTCATATGTGACCTTAATTTGTTGATTATGAATATTGATGGCGTTGGCGTAGGGTGCTCATGGTACATACACCTATGTAGATGATCATGATGTTGATAATGACTATGATTATGTTGTTGTTCAATGGTACATTTTTGTTGTTCTTGTCGGCTATTTACTCAATTTGCTCGATGTTGTTTATTCAAGTGAAGCCGTTGGCGTAAGCGTCTATGCCATACTACTATTGTTGAATCGCTTAGCGCCTAAAAGCCTACTACATATACATATATTGTATCAATTTATAACTATGATTGTACTGCATTTGTATGCCTTTGACTCAAGCGGCAATCACTTTAGGCGTGCGCAATATTTACACACAAAAGTACACCCATTTACAAGGAAGTCTATAAGCACGCTTTTGGATAGTTTTAAACAAATACTAATTTGACGAATGTTTACTTTGTCTCAGTTCAAATGCATACTGCAGACGCTGCAGAAGTCTAACTGCTATCACACGTAAAAAAAAAATTAAATAAGAACTAAATTAAATTGGTTTTGGTCAAGCCGATTAGTTGGAAGTAGTAGCTGCAGTAATCGATAAATCGAATGATAAAGATAAATTTAAAGCCTACAACAACTTATTTGATAGCATCTCTCCTCCTTCTCCTAAAATTTCCTAGAAATTGTGATAACAAATTTGCAGATTTTAATGACATTTTTTTTTAAACTTACTTAACTTTCCTAAGCTTTGTGTGGATTCTGTTACAGAGCACGCTAAATTTTAAATCAAAATTATTAAAAACACAGCATCTTCTTATATTGTTGAACGATGTCCAATTTAATTTTACTACTATTATATTGAACATAACTGCATATTAAAATAAACTCATAGCTTTGTCAAACTACATAAATTCAGCACCTGCAGACATCTAATACTTCCACGCGCTTATTGAGTCAATTAAAACTGAAGTGCTCTCTATAAAAAACACAGCTAAAAAGCTCATACTACATGAAATTCATTAAATATTTTTATTTGTAATATTTTTTTTTTTAAATTTTTTTTTTTCTAACATCTAAAATTTAATTAAAACTTGTTTTGGACAGCTAACAAGTACGAGCGAAGTACATAGTACGTTTAAAAGTCAATAACTTTTCCAAAAAGAATTTGTTGATATACATTTATTTTGATTGCGGAAATGTATGTACATTTGTTTGCGTTTTAAGAGCTCTCTTGGTTTTGTCGTACATTTGGTGCTGCTTTCGACATTTTTAGGATACGTGTGAAATACCTCGATGCGACATGAAGACTTGGCTATATAAAATTTCTTAGAATGAAAAAAAAGAAGAGAAGTTGAAGGCTACGAAATATGTGATCCCAACACACAGTATTGTTAGGAGTTGATGTATGTAATAGCTTAAAATTCAGGATTTCGCCATCTTCTCTTCCTATTCTAAAAATGTGGCTTCTTCACAACTTAACTTTTCTCTGTGTAGTTGTTGTTGTACCAATATTTCGTCCTGCTCATTATAAAATTGTTGGCGAGCTCACCTAATGGCAATTCTAAGAAATCTTGGTATTTTAACTAGGTTGGATCAGAGCGAGAGTGATGGTTGCTGAGTTCGTTTAGCAGGGCATGTGAAGAGCTTATACTTGTCAGGATATACATTGGCCTTGTATAGCTGTAGTGTGAAAAGTTGTCTTCTATTCACCCTCAGAAGGGTCGAAGATCGCGTTTCATTATAAGACTCTTTGCTAATCTACAGGACTGCAAACGCATCCACCTAGGACTATCCACGCTTAACCGGTGTTGGGAGATCCGGCCCTTGCTAAGTCCCAGAGGTAAAAGGACGTACTTCGCCCCAAAGACATTCAAAGCCTATACACGGTGTGTCAGCTCATCGGCCAGCACCCTTATTAAAGAAATATGCACTGGCTCATCAAGCTCGATGTAATCATTGCTGACCCGAGTGCTCGAAGAGCCGCATGGTTGTAAGGGAAAATTGCTATCCTATTACCGGTGATGTTCGCATATAGTAATGCCTTCTGGATAGCCTCGATCTCAGATTGGAAACACTCGCTGTTGGGACATGGTCGGAAGTACTGCAAAAATGAAATGTAGAGTTTTTCAGTGAATTCCTACTCTCTCCAGTACTTCTTGTCCGAATTGAATAGAATTTAAAAAAAAGTATGAAAGACTAACGGTACTGTGACAGAGTAGTCCGTCTTAATTTTGATGCAGGAGTGGTTAACATTCAGCAGAATAAGGCTGTGACCGTACATGCGCTGTTTCCAAAGTCCGAAATCTCGAAGCCTAAGTGCACCCTCGGATGCTGTTTTCTCTGTGGCTATTTATCTAATTGCCCCATGCTTTCAGTTCTGATCTCTAACTCCACTGTATAACTAACATCCTTTTACAGTCGTAAAGAGCTCCATAAGCCAGCTGGACCGTATTCTCTATATTAAACTTCCACTTTAACTGAAGTGTCAGAAGGACCCCTAAGTATTTTATACTATCATAACTTTTCACCTTTAGGAGAAGGTAGGTTGAAACTTGGTATTTTTGCCCTAGTAGTGAAAGGCACTAGATCTGTCTTTGAGAGGTTCACGTCGCCGCCTATCCACTAAGCTTTCTCAGCGCCTCCTGGATGATTCCACTGATCACTTTAGGGCACAGACGCGATACTAATAATACTAAGGCGTCAGAGTAGGTAGCCACTTTAACTCTATTCCTGTTGAGTCGACAAAGTATACTGTCAATAACGTTGCGATGAGAACCTAAAAACACGCAGCAGCCAGGGTATTACTTAGAGTTATACAAGTGCAATTTAGAAACATTAACAACTGAACAAAACGACAGCTGTTTCGACGAAACCACGATATATCTCCTCAAAGGTTTCTTCGCAGGAGTAGGATTAGAAAGTTCTGCTTGGCATTGCTATTGTTTCTCTCAATTCTTCCTTTGTCGTACTTATATTTATAGTTAAAGTTTTCCGTTAACTTTCATTTTATTTCCCGAATTACTAGGATTAAGGTTTACTGGACAAATAATTGATATTCTTTCTCAATTTATAAGTCAGTAATTTACAATAATTTTACTTATTCGTTTCCTTTCCATTTCGTTTCAGTACTTTCATGCTACACAACTTAGTCCCGTCACTGCCAGGACTTGGTGTAGCTACTCAAAAACAACGATTTAATGCACACATGCATACAAAAATAGTATAACCACATAAGCGTAATAGAATTCATAATAGAACAAATAAGTTGTAAAATTATTTAGAGATAAAAAATACGGTTTCTGAAAGCGTCAAATAAGATGAAATAGATAAGTGAAAAAAGAGAAACTCACCACAAAAATTAAATAAAAATAAAATTTAAATAACAAAACGATGCTGTAAAAATTGTGTTCCCACATAGCAACTAAGCGTGAAATTAGAAGAAGAAGAAAAAAGTACTAATATATTTAGAAAACAAGAATAAAATGAATATAAAAGTAATGCAAAACAATTAGGAAATTATAAAAATTTAAATAAAACAAAGTTTGCAAACCTAAATTTAAAAGAAATAAAATTAACCAGCAGCTAAAATTATGAAATTTAGAACAAATAGACAGCTTAAAGCAAGGAGTTAATATAAACAACAATGGAGATTTAAGCAAGCCTGAAAACAGCAGCGCGCCTAAATTCAAAAAAGCTAAAGCAACGTCCTAAGCAAATACTTAAACTTGACGCCAGAGCGCTTCAACAAATAAAGGTAATAAGCGATTTTAAAAAACCTACTAATGAAAAACAAATAACGGTACGTGCGTATAACAGAACAAGTGACAGAGCAAAATTTGTCACGGCAAAAGAATATGTAAACGGAAATAACGACAGACATCATAGAGGAATAGCACTTACTGTGAGCGCAATAGTTGTGAGTGGGATACAGATAAAATTAAAGAAAGAGCGAAAAGAAATCAAAAGCAAACAATTGGGAGATCAAATCAAAATAATGAGTTAAAAAACATTGAGGCACGAAGCAAAGTTACATGGTAAACATTTACGCAAGCTAAAAGGAAAAGAAAAATCTCTAAAGGAAAAGAAAAGCACAGCGCAGTTGATTTCCCAAAGTGCCAACCACATCAAACTCACGCGCTCGACACTAACCAAACGCTGAGTTCACAACGCGCCTTGAAGTACTGAGGCGCATATTGCGGCGCGGTATTTAACCCGCTGCACAGTGATTGAGTGCTTTAAATAATAATTACCCAGCTAGCGCTTAAGAAAACACAGGGACAAGTACGTTCGTACACTCCAGAGATTTACCCCTATAGTGGTAAAATAACAGCGTGATTAGTTGCGCTATAATAATTGAAAAATCTCTGCGCAACACACACACACGCGCGCTGCACGTACAACAACGCGCTCATCAACCACGCAACAGAGGAAAGTGACGCGTCTTAGCTGTCATCGCGCGCTTACCAAAACGCGCGCTTGTTTGCTGTCACTCAACTTGTAAATTGTTTGCTTCTGTAGAGAGTTGAAACGCATACAATTGTATCAAGTGTATTGATTAGGTCGTGAATTGTATTTGCTGTGCTACGTACACCTCACACCTAGCTACTGTGCGCGCCTTCAAATTTGTCAACTTAACCTGCTCCGCCACCCCAAAACATACACTACACAACCCACCGCAAGTCACCTCACCTCCTTCTGTATAGTTTACTCTTGCGTATTTCGTATTATTTGCCTAATAACCTCAATGTTGCACTGAATTGCTTACATTTACGCGCTTCAATTTACTAGCGCGTTGATTCCGGTAGTTCGCATATTCCTTCAAACGCTTTTTGGTTTACGCGCGCGCTCGGTTTCGTCCAAGTGTCGTTTCGCATTTAAACGCCATTGTCAATCATCATCTTGTGAAATACTTTCTACGCGAACTTCACTGCAAAGACATCAGTAAATTTCAGCGTCAACCTTACCCACATTCTACTCCCGTTTTTACTCTCAAACTGCAACTAATTGTACTGAATCCACAACGACTTAACTACATCTATTTGGATACTCCCACCCGCAACATTGACAACAGTTGTACGCGTATTTGCTCAGTAGCTGAAATCTAAGGACATGGACCCGTCGCTGCTTGTCGTGTTGATTTTGCTTGTGATAATTAAAGGTGAGTAAATCTAAACTTTGACTTTTCAATAACCCTTAGGCGGGATATTTGATTTGTTTATGCGCTTACGGCAGGGGAATTCATCATATTTTGTGGGTCTTGTAGTAATTACTTAGATATTTGCGGTTGGAATATTAACTGTGTAGCAAACTTCGAAAATCCCTGTTGACTAAAACTTTATTTAAAGACAAGAAAAACACTTAAAATCGAAGACAGACATGATTACTGACATCTGCTTATGCTATAGTAGCAACCGAATGAATACTACCAATCTCTTACTTAGGCATAGTCAAGTTGTGCTAACTTTTGCGTGTCGTTACGTGTATGACAGGGAGCGCTTTTTCGAGCTTGAGAAGACTCACAGCCTTCTTGCTGGATTCGGTTGATCTTCAAGTGATGTGTATCGAAGCCAAATTCGGAAAAAGTAATGAGCTTATTTTCTTTGGAAAGTAGGCAGGTACGTCAAAATGTACGACGGATTTTACATTTGGTAGGCCGGAAATTATGTTCGAATGTGTTTGTTAAAAATAAAAATAGGGTGCTCAGTTATTAAGCACTTTTTTTTTAAAGCTTCAAAGAAGGGGTTTCCAGCTAGACCCCCCACAAAACCGCTAGCTTTCCAACAAAACTGATATTGGAAGTTATGTGCTCTAAGGTAAGCCGTCCTCTATCAAGGAAAAAACAAGCTACAAACAAGGGGGAATATGGTTAAGTCCCTAATCACCGTACTTAAAATACATTAAACCATTGTATATAGGGGTCTTAGCCCCCAATTTTGAAGTTTTGAAATTTCACTAAAAATTTGAGCAGGAAAACTGTGTTTAGTGAAATAGAGCGCACTTAAATGGCACATAGCTATACGCTTATCCAATTTAAAATTCTTCTATAACCCTTGCCCCTCTTTTCCACAGCTACTGCTTCCCGAGTGAAGCTGCGTATTGTTTTGGAGTGAACAAATCACATAGTTCGAAGATACTGTTTTCTTCGAAAGCCTGTAGCTTTTTAACCGGGGAGTGGTGGGCCTTTGGAGAGTTATTAGACCATCCCTTCCTAGTGAAATTAAAAAAATTAAAAAAAAAAATTTTAAATAATATTTTTAATTTTGGGAAGAAATAAGATATTATTTCTGGCCTTTCAAATTTGAAAAGTGTGGTGGATTTGGGTCCAACTTTACGGATCTTAACCTAGGTATAAGAAAAGTGAAACTCCAGCTCATACACTCTCCATCCTAAAAATGCTTTCCCACCACAAAATGGATATATTTCGTCAAATACCACTTTCTAAACAGGTCGTCCAAGCAGTTTTACTTTCTCAACGAAAGTGTATCGAAATGTCTTAAAATCAGTGCGAACTACTGTCTGCAGAAAATCGAGTATCAAAAACTTTCTTCTCATCATGCAAAGGCTCTCTAGCCTGCACCTGTTGTGTCGACCCTTGTTACCCACATTAGCACACTTTAAGTTCGGCTTCGAAACATTGTCCAAAGTAAAAGCAACTAGTTGACGAGCTGATCCCTTGACATTTACATACAAAAGATTTGCGTTAGTGTCTTTTTTTATTTAAAAGCTACTTTCATCTTTCTTTTGCTTGCCTTTGTCCTTCTGCATGCTTGAGCTTAGAGTTGACTACTTGCCTATTTACTAAAATATTGTTCTGTGCAACGTCATTTTGCCATCATCAGAGAAGGGCATTTTTTTTTTGTGCAAAATTCTCGCTGCTACTTCTTTATCGCTTGCCGTTAATGATGCTTAACGCAGACACAAAAGCGCGCAGCTCACTTATGTTTGCTTACCAATTTTCGTTTTTACTTTTTTTCTGATATTCCAAACATATTTCAACCTTGCCTCCAGAGTCTCATTAATTTTAATGCGCGGTTATGTTGGGATATAACTATGCATGTATGCAGATGGTAAATGTTTTTGATATACATGGGCGTATGCTGGGGTTGGGCAGGTGAGGGCGGAACTGCTTTCTAGACTCAATTAATATTTGCATTCGATTTGGCGAATGAAATGTTTGTCTTTGCCGATACTTTTGGGGAGTGCGGGTAGTGAAACAATGGTATGATCTAAAGAGCTTCAACGTTCCTTGAGACACTCATTTATTAAAGTTATTCTATAGAGGCAATACTTCTTACGGATCTTGGAGAGAGATAGGTTAAGAAGTTGATCGCACATCTCTTACAAAAATCTTACTTCTGATCGACCGAATATTTACTTGTAAAGCCAAAATGACGCCGAAACGAACATATCACGTCCCAAAGCCACACAAGTAGAAATAAATTATTTTTACGAAATTCAAGATTTTTATTACAAAAAACCAAACATTTGCATTCGAATTATGCAAGAAACTTTCGAACTTTCGCCAATGAAGGACAAAACATGAAAAGCTCAATTGCAGCGCAATGACATGAAACCGAACATGTTGCAATCCCTAAAAGCACGGAAATCAACCTTCCAACTTTATGATTTTTATTTAGAAAAAAAAAAATGTTGTTCGAAATATTCCATCAATGCCCCTTCTCCTTCGCTTAAGAAGTAGAAAAATCGAAACGATCCATTGGAGTCAAACGTTGACAAAGCCAACATGTCTGAAAGAGACAACGTTTAATAAAAACGCAGAAGTTCCCAAAATTCGAAGTTAAAAAATGTTGTTCGAAAGTGAGGAAAAGGTTCGGGTTTTGCATCATAGTAGAACAGAAACCTCAGTAACAAAGCGCTGTCAAACGATGACAAACAGAACAAGGTCCAAAGCCGACACGAACAAAAAACAGTGAAGTTCTGAAAACTAAAGATTTTTAATAAAAAAAAAAAATATTCGGCCAGACTTCGGTTTCTTTCGCTGAAGATGGAGGAAACCCGAAAAAATAAATTTCACAAAAACACAACTCCATCATTTTCCCAAATCCCAAGATTTTTATTTCGAAAAAAAAAAAAAACAACCAAAAATTATTGTTCCCAATATTCGGCCAAGGTTCGGTTTTTCTCCAAATTAAAAGCGAAACCGAATGACCAATCAGGTAAAATTATGGCAAATCGAACATTCTCTAAATGGGAAACGAACAGAAATCCAAGCAAATGCCGAAATGCAAGCTTTTTTTCTTACAAAAAGTAATAAAAAAATTGAGAATAAATGTGTTCGAACATTGGACCAAGGTTCGGGTTTTTCTCCCACGGTCGAAATTAAACCGATGACAATCCGAACATGTTGCAAAGTCGCATCAAAAATCAATGAAATTTCTGAAATTAAAGACTTTTATTAAGAAAGCAAAAGACTTATGTTCTAAATATTCTTCCAAGGTTCGGTTTTTGCCTTAAGCATTGACTGAAATCAAAATAGCCAATTATGGACAAGCGACGACGAACCGAATGCGCAACGAACAGAAATCAATGAATGTTTTCGAAATTAAAGATTTTAAAAAATATATATTATGTTCGAAATATTCGCACAAGGGACGAGTCAAACAACGTCGAACCAAACATGTTCCAAAGACCCAAAAAAATGTAATCAACTAAAGTTCAAGATTATTATTTCAAAAGAAAAGAAAAAATTTGCATACAAAATATGCGGACAAGGTTCGGTACGGTAGAAACGGAGTCCAAGAAAACCTCGAACTGAAATACTTCTCAAAACACTGCGCTTTAGATTTAAATAGAAGCTCCCACCCCTCGTCACATCGAAGTGTGCCTACGCCACTGCTATAGTGTACGCAATTAACTGTTACATTGACTCCGTCTTATCGCTGGCAAGTCTCCAGAAACTAAGTGCGCTAGGGAGTTATTTGCCTTTATTTACATTTAATTAAAATTATGAAAATTTTGTAATATTTTTATTATATATACGCGCACAACAACAACAAAAACTAACACATTTTTTCCAACGTGACCATTCGTCTCGTGGCCAGCGCAAAAATCTCTTCATTACCTACTTTCGCACGTTAGATGCACACAAAAAATTGGCTCTCTCCTATCTTCTTTTGCTAGTTTTCATTTCTTTTGCGCTTTAAACTCATAAAATGCTTTAATGCCAATCACCTCAGCCCTCAGCCAAGCAAACTAGTGTCCATATTTACTGTTATAACATTTACATTGGCAACGGTTCGCGATTTTTCATTAAGGGTCAGTTGGAGTTTCGCGCTGATGGCCGGGCAGCTATGTGTTTACTTTAAAGAAGGAAAGAAATTCCACTATGGGTAATCTGAAAATTGCAGATTTACTTCTAATGGGTGATAACCGCAAGGCGCTTAAAAATAATTTTGCAACAAATCAAGTCATTAATGATGAGCTTCAGTAGCTCGTAGGTTCGTGTAAAGATCGACGGCACTAAGAGGTTGTGGGAAGGTTGTGGTAGTCATTGAGCTATTTTAGGAGCTTGGACTAAGACAGATCGGATAAAGAATATTTCTATAATTTGACATTACATACCAGTAGTAAGTATACGGAAACTCTTAGAGACCCATTCTAGGGCAACCGTTAGTCAACAGTAATGTGGTCCAACGGGAAGTGTAAATACAGTTGGTGGTAAGCTTTCCCTTTTGTGTTTAAGGTTCCTTATAAGTCTATGACACATTAGGTTGCACGATAGCACCACCAGAATAAGGATTGACCTCCTCAAGCCGTTGAATGATGTCAAACAAGAAATAACTGAAGATGGCAATCCACTACTTGACGCTGTCGAATGCTGAAGACACACATACTGACACGCTTCCCGCCTTACGTTTCTTCTAGCTAGTGATTTCTCAACCCTCGCTGCCACACTGCCTCCATTATCCTATTTTTCCGAGTTGCAACATTATTCTCTATCACACCAGACTTTCTTTCTTGATCGCTGGACCATTATTATGCCCACTTCGGTAACGCCTTAAGGTCGAAGACTACTCAATCTCCACTTGGGCTTTGTCATATTATGGAAGCTGAATTTGCAAATGCGAGCCCTAAGCATGACTTTACTTTTATCACAGAAGGTGTAGTGATCTCTTTTATCAATACACTTTGTTGGCGTCCTGATGCGGATTGAAGCTGTCCACAAAAGCACAGGCATGAACAACAGTATCTGAGCTCAATCCTTCCCACAACAAATCCAACACCTCCACTCTGCGCTTGTGGCTATGCAGAGCCACTCTAGTAGAACGCGCAATACCCCTAAGAGTTCATACATTATTTCAGCTAAAGAATTTCATGTAGAGCGTTTCATCAGCTTTTACCTTCACGAAAGATTCAACCAATCAATAGCTGGCAGCGGTACCTTATCCATTGCAGGTCGGAAGAATCGCTGAAGATGTCCTTTAATCATACTTCTTGAAACTTTTTGGAATGGTAGTCATCAGACCAGAGAGTTCTAATTCAAAACTTTGTAGTTTTTGTTACTTGTAAGTAGTTTTTAAGTGGCATCAGCCAATCCGAGCTACGAAAACGTTGACACAACTACAATATCGATGATGAGATGCATCCTTTGATAAACAGAGCGCAGATAGACCCTAAGTCGAGTAAGCTGACGAGTTCTCACCAAATATAAATCTATTACTAAAGGGACCCAATTGGTTTAGAGTAGTGCTGTGGGTATGAGCAACCCTGGAGCTGGAATGAAACAAAAAGATTGGCACGGGTTAAACTACACACATTGTCCGAAAGTGGACACAACAGTCGGACTGAAGCATGACAACACTACTGAGACTGTTTATCCCAGTAAGTAACTTCACCCGATTACACTATGTGCATTGACTGAGTTGGCTGCACCTCATTAAAAACTCCAAGCAATAACTTTTTTCATAACAAATCACAATTTCAAACGAGATATAAAACTGAGACGAGCTCACAAGTACTTTCTGCAGTTTGTCAGTTTCTAAAAGCAATCTGATTACGTATTTTCCGAGTTTTATTAGTTCTATTTTATACTTTGTTTGCTTTTGCTCGCTGTTTGTTAGCGTAAAACTCAAAATTTATAAACTTTTTCGAAAGCTCATATTTTAGTGTTGCCAACGCATTTCACTCACATTTTATGTAATCCGCCTTGCGCAGTGAAAACTGGAGCAACACTTTGTAATAACTCGAACTTGTTTATTGCATGAATGATTTCATAATTCGATTCCATTTCATGAACCCTTTGACTGGCGTAGTGTGGCTGGGTTTGAGCAATTGGCACGCAAAAGCACAAATATCTGACTGGTAAATATTGTGTGACTCAATAGTTTCAGAAGTTATTGCTTTTTAAACCTTATTTAACTCTCAGAAATACATTAAATTGGTGAATGGAGAAAGGTAGTTATGCTAATGTTGTGAGTAACGGTTCGTATTGAAACTTGGACTCCATTCATGCAAACGAGGGTTTATTCCACTCAGGATGTTTTTTCAATTTGCGATTGCAGCCACTTCCTGTGCCACGTAGACAAGATCTAAGATGTAGACAAGGTCGAGTGCTTCGGTCGGAGTGCAGTTAAGCGAACCGCTTATGAAGAGCTTCGAGCTTCTTTTGGCTTTTCGCAGTTATTTGATGTGCAGTGACTTTGCAGGTGTAGGCCGAGAAGACGAAAGAATGGCTGCACTATCTCGCCTTTTCTTCTCTTACTTCTTATTCCTCTGCCCTATTTAACGTCTTATTTCCCTCCTTGTTTCTCTAACTCTCGCTCTTTTATTTGTATTTTCCTTCAACTTTTTATTTGTCTTACTTTCCCCTTTTCTTTTCTATATCTAATTCACTAATCAACACCCAAACCATCAAAGAGGGAACATCTACTTGCGAATTGCCTGTATTAACCAGTCTAAGGATTCCATTTCTTACAAGTTCTATGACAGTCCTTCTATGGTTAATTTATAGACGTACTATTCTAGATAAGCTGTCGGCTGAGCGAACATTAAAGAACGTACGAGTTTTGAATTTTTGAGGCCGCGTGAGCATTAAAGGACTCATACTAAGCAGTTCAAGTTGATATGGCTTTCCTGTAGGCGTGAAGAGCAACTGAAAAAGTTATAGTTCCGTGGCGCTCTAGACATCCTCCAGCAGTCGTTCTAGAACTTTAACAGCCACAGAGAGTAGAATGGTGGGTCATAAATCAATCATCTTAGAGTAAGGCTTTTCTACCTTCGATAGTCTTAATAAGTTCATTCGTTACAGTGGAGTCGGATATATATCACCCGGTCGTTATGATTTAAAAGGCTTGAATGTGAGTCCAATCTCTCTTCCTTTCGGTGGTTTCCTCCTCTTCCTGGATAAAAAGGAGCTTTGACACTAGCTGTGGCAGTTAAGATGGTAGTGCGTGTCGGGAGGTGTGTGTGCAAAACCAATTTCATGATATCCGTTTAATCCTGCGGATGCGTGACTTTAAAGCGGTTTTTTAGGAGAGAGGTTTTGGTCACTTGACTGGTTTGTGCACCGAGTCCTCTTTGACTCCAATGTTAATGCATGGCTTGGTAGCACAGCTCGTGATTTATCTTATAGAAGGAATTTAAATGCTCAAGGAATATCCACGATGGTTAAGTTAAAAAATTGGTGAAGCTCCCTTTACTTAATTAATTTAATTTCAGAGAGACTCCAATGAAAGGGGTTTCCAGAAATTGCGATATTCAACAGCAGTACGCTGGCCATTGGCAATTGAGAATAGTTGAAGATCGTACTTGGTTATGGTAGGGTCACATACTTCTAGATACTCTACGGGACTGCAAACGCTTGCCCCTATGATTAGCCTCTCTAAGCAAATGCGTCCGTATAAGTATCAGGGCTGCAATGATCTCCTTTGCCTCTGAGGACATCAACGGCCAATCCCAGCTGAGACCGCTCATCGGCAATTTAGTTTCCCTGTTTGTTACGATGCCCTGCATCTATATAATGGAGGCAGAAACTGCTTGCTTCTGTTTTCTCGATACGCGGGTGTGTGTATGTGCGTACTAGTCTGGGAGTTGATGCTGTGAAAATTTGTGATAAAGAGAGCGCTAATCGAATTGCAGAAAACAGCATAGCTAGAGATGGAAGCAGAACTGCAGCAACATGCTAACATGCTTTACTTATTTATAATTTTTAATATTTTCTCTTTTAATATTATTGTTTCTTTTTTTAATACTTTCTCTCTTAATATTATTGTTTCTTTTTCCCTATTCATCTTGCGCGCTAAACTCTTCTTCTCTTCATCTTTCATTTGCTGCTTTGTTAATCTTATCTTGCTTGTTTGTTTTGGTTATGTATAGTTTGAACAATGATTGTGCTGACAGTGGGCATGTGAGGTGTATTTTGCGTCAAATTTGTAAAAAAAATCCTACATTTAATTTGTGTCATTTAAACACTCGTAGTCTTACGGCTCATAAGTTGGACTACCTTTCTTATGTACTTGGTGATCAAAATATTGATTTAATTTGTATCACTGAAACCTGGTTCAGATCCAGCATTGATGATCATTCGTACTCATTAGGTAATTATGTATTACTAAGAAATGATAGGGGAGATAACATTCGTGGTGGTGGAGTTGCTATATATTGCAAAAAGGTTTTGAATCCAAAAATAATTCACCGTTCAGAGAATGGCAGTGTGGTTGAAAGTATATTTATCGAAATAGGCGATGCTCGAACAAAGTGTTTTGTAGCTTGCGTTTACAATCCCAATAGGTCGAATGATCTAACTTATTTTTTTCATGAACTGTCAGAATTCACAATAAATTACGAGCACATCATCATCTGTGGAGATTTCAATATTGATATGCTTTACAATGATTCCCGCTGTAAGAATCTTACAAGTAACTTTCAGGCTTATGATTTAAGTATTATAAATAAATTCGCGACCCGTTTTTCTCCAAACAGTAACCCTAGTTTACTAGATTTAATTTGTGTTAACAATGCCAATAATATAAATCATATTGACCAATTCCCCATGGATGGTATTTCTGACCATGAAATGCTATTCTTGTCGTATGATCTCAAATTTAACTCAAAAGAGCCCGACTTGGAAGTGACCTATAGGAACTACAATGGTATAAACTTAGATGAGCTAAGTAATGAGGCGTCTAGACTTGACTGGAGTGGATGTCTCTTCTTCCCTAGTGTAGACGAAAAGTTAGAGTATTTTAATAACCTTGTCAGTTACCTTTTTAATAAGTTTGTTCCGCTAAAAACCATTAACATTCAGGGTCGTAAGAAACCGTGGTTTACTAGAGATATTTTGAGCCTCATAAGAAAACGTGAAAGAGCCTACAGGGAATGGAAGCGATCTTCCAATGAAGAGCACTGGGATGCCTTTCGCCGTTTGCGCAATCAAGTTACATTATATATCCGCAATGCTAAGGTAGCATATTTAAAAAATAAATTTAATTCTAATTTGCCTCCTAAATTGCTCTGGAAGAATCTTCGGAATCTTGGAGTAACTAAAAAGGATAATACTAAATGCAACCTTGACCCCAATGCGATGAACTCATATTTCTTGAGTGGTAATACAAACGATAATGGTATAAGTGGTGTTGATGACCGTACCATAAATTTCGTGCATGATGAAATGATAGCTGGAACTAGTATAGATAATAGACCGAAAGTTAATAGTTTTGATTTTTCAGTGGTAACAGAAGATGATGTGTTGGGTGCTATATTTGACATTAAGTCTAGCGCTATAGGGATCGATGGCATTAGTTTAAGATTTGTCAAACTTATTCTTCCTCTTGTCATACCCCCGCTCACACATATATTTGGGTTTTCAATTATGTCCGGTGCGTTTCCTAGTCAATGGAAAATAGCTAATGTCATCCCCGTCCCTAAAACGAAATCTCCCTGTTCTTTCAAAGAGTTTAGACCAATAAGCCTATTGCCTGCATTATCTAAGGTGTTTGAGAAGCTACTAGCAAAGCAGTTAGTTAATTTTGTTCATAATAACAACATGTTATCAGGGATCCAGTCGGGATTTAGAAGAGGGCATAGTTGTGCAACTGCCATGCTAAAGATTTTTGAAGACATACGTCCTGCCTATGACTGTAATGATCTCACAGTTCTTGTACTTTTAGATTTCTCAAGAGCATTTGACATGGTGGATTTCAGAATACTTCTCCACAAGCTCGAAACGTTTTATAACTTCAGCTCTTATGCTATAAAATTAATACAAAACTATATCGTCGGCCGATCTCAACAAGTTCAATGTGGTGATAAAGTCTCAAGCTTAAAGCGCATAACGTCTGGCGTCCCACAGGGATCTATCTTAGGTCCAATACTTTTTACAATTTTTATTAACGACATTGTTGGTTGCTGTCACAATGCCTCGATACATCTTTATGCGGACGATACGCAATTATACCTGTCCCGGCCAATCGGGCTTACTGAAGACTTGTTTGCTAGGTTGAATGAAGACCTTGCGCGTATTGGACATTGGGCCTACGTAAACAAACTATCTCTTAATGCAAGAAAGTCAAAGGCGATAGCAATATCAAACGCAACTTATGACCTGAGTTGCCTTCCTGATATTGTACTTAATGGGGATAAAATACTTCTAAACGATGTGGTCACCAATTTAGGCTTTAGACTCAACTCTAAGCTAACATGTGTTGATCATATGAACATTGTGGTCGGCAAAATATATAACACCCTTCGCAACTTGTACCGAACAGCCTATTTACTACCACGTGATACTAAGATGAGGCTAGTCAAAACTCTAATAATACCTCAAATTTCTTATGGTGAACTCGTATACGGTAACCTTGATTCGTCTTCGCTCAATAAGCTGCAGCTTGCCATTAACAATGCTGCTCGGTTTGTTTATTCTAAAAGAAAATTTGATCATATCTCTTCATACGCTACGCAAATCCTTGGGAGCGACGTTAACAATTTTTTAAAGATCAGAAATCTTTGCTTTTTGCATAAGCTACTCCACTCTCAATATCCCCCTTACTTGTTTGAAAAGTTAAATTTGTGTCAGTCTTCTCGGACTCTGAATATATTGGTCCCAAATTTTAGATACATGACATCCTCCAGAACGTTCTTTGTCAGTACAATCCGTCTTTGGAACTCACTTCCAACCAAAACAAAAGCTATTCAAAAAGCAAGATGTTTCAAACTAGCAGCAATATCTTTTCTCAATTCCTAACCTACTTTAAATTGTATTTTGTCTTCTGTATTCTAAATTTATTAAAATTATTTATTAGTTGCAATTTCTATGTTAAATTGCGGGATTGAAAATATGTAAATTTGTATCTGCAATATCAAGTGAATAATGCATTCTGAAAATTTTATCTACCTATTTAACTTGTATTTCTTCTGTTTTTGTATCTATATCTTGAAATATTTTTATCGTAATAACTTTACCAGATTGATGTACTACCTAAAAGACTTATGTCTTACTTGTACAAACAATTTAAATAAAAATAAAAATAAAATATGTCTAGTTGCCATTTTTATCTACCACTCGCACTGACCAAATATACTAGATCTTATAAGTACTGACGCAAGAGGCTGAAAAGCTCGCTGCTTGTCAAAGAAGGCTACCCTGTTGACTTTAATGTCCGTAAACAGTGATGGTCTGCATATCTACTGTATAACGTAGATCCCCTATTGATGAACACACGCGGTATCCCGAAGACCCTTAGTTAGTTACATGGGCGTGGTAGATTCGTTCTCAACACAGAGATCGACAAAAAAAGCCTTATTGGTCTCAGGGATTTTTTCTACTAGTTTTGTGAGCCTTTATAAGACTCCTCCACACTCCTGCCCAAGCTTGCCAAGGCCAGACTAAAATAATGGCTTTAGCACTTCCTTACTTTTTAGTTAGAAAGACCCTATAGGCAGTTTTTCACCCGTGACTAAAGCGGCTGAAGTGCTTATCTAGCTCTATTTGGTTTCGAGTTTATTGCCATGTTCTTTATGAAACCAAACTATGGTTATTTGGCTGCTAAGTCTTTACAGCTATTACACCTTTCCTCTTATTGATAACAAATCATACGAGTTGACGCGCTCTTCACTTCTTGAAAATATAAACCGCTGATCGAATAAGACTGCTAAGTGCTGGCTACAAATACCTATGTACATCCATACGCGCTGTCGTCCAGAGTTTTCGTATTATTTAATGTTTTTCTAGTTAGAAAAAATAGAAATAATTTAATAAAATATTTCAGCAATCAAATTGTTGGGATCCAAAAACGAAGAACATTCCTTCCACTTGGCTTGTTATTGCTTTTTCGCAAAAGCCAAGTTTCCATTGCATTTTCACGTTTCGCTGAAACTTTATACACATAAATGCATTTTTTGGCATTTTAATAAATATGTATTTTATTGAAAAAATATTTTCATAAGCTAAAAATATAAAGAAAAAGTTCACGAGGCCACAAACACCCGCAGAGAGCATATCATAACGCTGAAGTGGGTGAGGTTAAAGAGAAGAGGCAGCCAAGTGCACGTTGGCAATGAGACATATTTTGTTGTTGCTATTTTAGTGATACAGTTGTTGCATTTGTTGTTACCACTTGCCACATCAACGAAACTACTCAGCCGCTTGTAGCACAGAGAAAGCGTTGAAATTGCAAGGATAAGCACTCATCGACGCCTGGCTACTGTTGGGAGTGCCAAAACGAATAAAAAGCAGAGTAGGCAAAGAAACGAATTCGAAAACGTTGCAAGCGTGTTAACCAACTGTTCAAATATTTCGAATTGCACCGTATACGTACACTAAAAGAACTAATTACGTGGTTCTGTACTGTACGAATGCGAGAAACCAATTACAGATTTCACGTTCAACCTAGCGGAACTTCCTTTCAATTTGGGTATAGCGCAAGACTTTTTCCAAGACCTGTTCTCGAACTTCAGAAGGGTACTGTGGGCTTTTTCTGTGACCTATGCAGGATCCTTTCACGACAAAATATTGCTCACCTGGTGACCTTTTGGAAGTTTTCTATGATAAGAAGGGTGGTTAAGTTTGGCGACGTGTGCCTTTTAGATATAAATTTGGAACCCTGTTTTTACTATTCTCGAGAAAGTGAATAAATATTTTCGATGCTACACAAAATTCCGTAATTTAAATAAATTTCGATATTGTTTTCGGGCAATTCCGAATTTTTTTCGGGACTTGTTTCGAAAAATTTTTGGAAATTTTCGGAACTATCGTGTCAAATTTTCGAAGTTAATTCTGCCCAGCTATTCTATATATTCATTACAATTTCCAAATTTTTTTTCCTGTAATAACTTTCAGGTTATTTGCGTTTAATTCTTGGGTGATTTTAAGATTATTTCGCGACTATGTCGAAAGCATTTTGTTCCGGAATCATTAATGGTATATTTTGTCTGCAATATTTTCATGTTACCAGTTCCGTGCTTTCTCTTACCTTTGGGAAGGCGCACGCTATATCAAGGCGCCCACAATATAGTAACATGGTTGCTTTTGGAAAAATCTCTCGCTTTTTTTTTTTTGACTATTTCTGAATTTTCTTTTGAGATAGTGCGTGTTTTTCTTGTAATAACTTCGTGAGTAAGTTAAGCTACTTTGATGAATCCAAGATAAGTCGCAAAGAATAATTAGTCGCACCCTTTTTCTTGACGGGTAGGGACTATCAATACTTTTGCGGTCCATATTCGTATGGCGGCCGCCGTGGTGTGAAGGTAGTGTTGCCGGCCTACCACACCGAAGGTCCATGGTTCGAGCCCTGGTACAGGTAACATCAAAAGTGATTTCAAAAAAATTTTTTCAAAACGGGGTCGCCCCTCGGCAGTGGTTTGGCAAACTCTCCGAGTGTATTTCTGCCATGACAGGCTTCTCAGCAAAAATTCGTCCCCTTTGTAGATGCCGTTCGGAGTCGGCAAAAAACTGTAGGTCCCACCAATTTGTAGGGAAAATTCAAATCGGCACACCACAAATTGGAAGAGAAGCTTGGCGCAAAAATCTCTTAGGAGGTTTATGATGATATACCTGTTGTATATCGCGCCATAGAGAGAGAAGTGGATTATTTTAAAGCAACTTTGGATTCATTAAAAATAATCACTTAAGTATTAGTTAATTCCGGAGTTATTATAGGTAGATTTTTCTACACATCTTCGGAGTTGGGTTTCACTTCAAAAATAATGCTTGAAAATTCATAGAAGAAGTACAAGTCCAAAAAATTTCTAACCATAATCTGAAATTTACTACAAAAATTAAATGAATAACACCGAAAACATATTAAAATAAATATTTAACGAATTTCGGTATTAGTCAAGAAATGTTTCGAAAATAATCCTGAGGTCATTTAAAAATTATACCAATTTTAAGCAAAACAAAAAAAAAAACAAAAAAGTTCTCCCAAACCAAGCAGGGTCTGACAAAGTATTTGAAAATAATCTAAACATGATAGTATTCGATAACTTTAGCATTTTTGTCGGCAATAGTTTTACGAAATCGCTTAGCGGTTGGTTGCCTTATGATTTCGAGAGTCAATTGAACGAATCAGTTCTATCTACTCTGAAAACTATTTCGAAATGAGCGCAAACTTATTTTGAAGTAATCACTAAATGGTGCCCTAGAATCCCAATTGTATCGTTACCAAACACAGCTCCAATAATAAGGAAACTATAAAGAGATATTCCAAAAATAATTATGAAATCTTTTCGAAATTATACGAAGCTGAAAGAGAGAAAGTTCTGGCAAAATGTTCTATGATCCCAAACGGGGCAGTATCTAGTACAGTACGGAAAACTGATCCAAACATTATAGTAAGCAATAATTCCAGCATTATCGTCAATAATGTTCTTACGAAATCGCTCGGTTGGTGTCTGAATCATTGTTTTTATGTAGTTATCGTGTGAGTATACTTTGGGAACTATTTCAAAAAGATCGTGAAATTATTTTGATCACTTAAAGGCTGCACCGCAATATAGTTTCAAACTGTTGTTAAATCTAATTCCAAAATAATTCCTAAATAAATCTGAAAGTAATCCAGAATTATTTATGAAATTTCGAAAAAGACACAAAATCACTCTAAAAATGTATACCGAAATTGTCGCCATCTCAACCATACAAAACACCAAAGTTTCCATAAGATGTTCTGAAGTGGTCCCAAAATACACAGTATGTATATAACATAAAAGCAATTCGACTCCCATTATATCTTTTCATTGCATAGAGCTAATAAGGTGGAAACGTTTGTTTTTGTTTCTTGCCTTACTCTGCACCCAACTACAGCAAATACAAGTTCAATTGCAAGAATAACACCAACCACCAATCATGCGTTGCAATGTGATGCGTTCCGATGTGACTTTGACATGACGACGACAACGCATTCGTCGTATATCCTTACAACAATTTCCGGTGCTGCTGCAAAAGCGTTGATGCTTAATAGCAGCCAAGTGTGGTTTGTCATGGTGAGCGCTTTGTGCTGGTGTGTGGGTGGGTATGTGTGCCATGTCTGTGAAAGTGACTATTTTACCCAGTTCCAGCCTTGCGTTACGCTGCATTGCAACGGTTTTTTTTACTTTTTGTTATTTTTATTTCATTTTTTTTTTCCTTCGATTTTATTTTCCATTTTTCTGGTTGTTGTTATTAAAACTCATATCATCTGACGCCGTCGTATACTGCATTTGGTCAGACCGCAAAGGTATTGACTTGATATTAGGGACATGAGGTAAATTTTTATGAGTAAGTATATATGTAGATAATATCTCAATGCACTAGGGTGGGTAATTTTTGCTGGACCTGCATCGGAAGATAGTACTACTTTAAGTTAAAGTGTTTCAAATACTAGGGATTAGAATACCGTTCGATCACTATCCTTGTCTTCCTGTTTCTTCAATCACTAACTCTGGCTCTGCTAATTACACTATTTCTCACTCTCTCTCTAATTTTATCTATCTATGTCTATTTTCTTTGCTTATCGTACCCACTCTTGTGTATCTCTTAACTCTTTCCCTTCCGATTTACGCTTTGTCTTCTCCAATCGCCTCTCTCTCAACCATAATATCTTTTTAATTTTCATCAAGTATTTTCAAATCCTCCAATTTGGTCTGCAAAGCATCAAGTATTTAATCCACATTTGAAAGTTAAGCGACATCGAAATATATATACGAATGTTATAAAAATAACGCCTTCAGCGCCACCTATCAAGTGTTTGTCATATCTTGGTAAGTAGCTAATTAAATAATACCTCGGCCACATCACCATCTACTGGAGCTGTTTTTTGTAAACCGTACTTGTTTTACAAACTATACTATTCGGCCCTGCGGTTCTCTCGCATTCCTATGGCAAGCGAGAAGCTTTATTTATTACAATATTTATTTGTCGGAACAGACAAGACCTTTAAAATCCAGAGGAAAATGGATTGTAGCACAACTCTTGTACTTTGTTAGGTTAGCTTGGGTGAAAGCTTTCTCTGATGAGGGAAAGCACACAACATTACTCCCTTATACTTCCCGTTGAGGCATACCTTTAGTCTGGGTAAGTAGTCCAAAGATTATATGACATCCCTAAAGGGTTACCCAGAAAAATTACTGGTCCAAGGCGTAGCTTCTATATGGCAACTCAAGGTCCTGAAGCAGGTTGTTGTTGTCTTTAGCGACGAAAACACTTCCCATTTGTTAAAAAATTTTTTGGACAATATGAGCGACCCTTCTATACGTCTCTTTGTATGTTTGCCTGTGGGTGCAGCTTTGGTCTCATGCGCTTATATTACAACAATAAGGTATATTTGTTTTGATATGTGAAATTGCATTCTGGGTTGGCGGCGCCCCTGTAGCTGCTGCAATTCTTATTATTTGACTTTTTGGTCCTTTGTGTAAAATATTTTCAAGCATGTGCAACTTTTTAACAAAATAGTCGAAGAAAAACAAAGGAAAGGAAAATTTTTCAGTAGACAAACAATAAGATAAGAATAGGGTTAAAAGAATAAAAAGTTCTTGGCCGTTACATATTAGTGACAAATAAAATACTGTCCTCACATGGGAATATATGTACAGATGTACATACCCTCTAAGGAAAATCACAAGTTCTGAATGGGCACGTTTTGAGGTTTGGGGTCCTTGCTAATGCGATGTAGTCTCTCTTGCAATAAACTAATTGAACAAGACGTTTTACTGAGAAATGGAGACTAGCAATTCTTTGTTTTGATTATAAAGATATTTGACAAATTCTTTGCTCATCCCCAAATACTGAGTTTGGTAGATCGTATTCATTGGTGACAGGTTTTTTTGATAGTGCAAACGTTGGTTTAAATATAGCTCGAGTTTTAAAAAATGTATTAAAAATGGGGGAAGCCAGCCTCTTTCTACATTATTTGAATTTTCAAAGTCGGTCGAGTTGAAAGTTTTACCATATTTTTTATAGAGAAATCATTTGGGTGTAGCTCACTAGTTCTGTATTTATTCACTATTTCTGCTCCGGTTTCGAATGAGTTCTCCAAATTTGGTTTTGAATTGCGGTTTGTTCCAATTTCGGTTCCAGTTTGCCGATAAAAAAGGGTAAAATTTTAATAAAAAAGTAACATTTTTTTTCATAACGAAAGCATGCTAGAATCTTGAACTAAAGTAACAGCACACCATCGTTATTTGGGCGGGAAAGGGAAATTTTTATACACAGGGCTGCGCTAAAAACAAAGGGGGGGCGGGGGGTGAACATTTTTGTAAAAAATTCACCTGGGTATAGCTCACTAGTTGCCAGGATAATATTACCCAGGAATATACCCGATTCAAGATAACGTACGGATTTAGCCTTTGCAAAATGTTTCGGTTACAGTTTTGGTTTCTTTCTTCAAACTTAATTTTGAATTAGTGTTTGTTCCGGTCTCAATGCCATTTTGTCATAAAAAATAAAATTTTTTGTAAAAAAGTTTCTCAATGACTCACTAACTATAACTGAACTTGCGTGCTCCACTACGAAATGCGAGATTCTTCAATTAAAGGACTGGATACACCATCACTATTTAGCCACTAAAAACATCGGTTACCTATTACTTTTACTCTGTATAGTCCACTAGTTGACAGGGTAATATTACCCAAAACTGAAGCCGATTCAAGAAAACCTACCCTTTGGGTTTGGTAGTGAGCTTTTGTTCCGATTTTGCTCTAATTTATCAGGATCAATTCCGTTTTACTTCGGTTTCGGTGCCTGTTTGGCAATAAAAAAAAGGTTTAAATTTGAATGAAAAATTTATTTTTTGCGCATGATTAAAGATAACCTTTAATTATAATGGAGCTTGTTTTCTTCACTAATTGATGCCCAGACTCTTGAATGAAATGCTGAGTAGACTCCCTACAGACCTAAAAAACTAATGTTATCTTATTCCGATTTTTTCTTTACCTTGTTGCTTTGCTTTTTCACAGAGAACTAACATGGGTATAGCTCACTAGTTGACAAGGTATATATACCTTGTCATGTTTCAAATTGTTTCGGCTTCGTTCTTAAAATATTTCTTTGACAAATAATTCTAGGACGGACATAAGTTCAAGCTCCATAGTTCTTGCATCGAAGGCCGCTGTGATTACGAAATTGTAAAGTCTTCAGTTTTGGTTTCACATTTCTTACATAAATTATGTTTATATAGGGTTGGTTAAAGAAAAGTTGTCGAATTTAATTGCTCTTAATCTGCTTTCATTTTGGTACAAAAGAAAGCGCATTTAATTTTTAGATTTTTAACTTAAATAACAGAAATAGGACAAAAAAATAGAACTGCTAAAAATCTAGTTACAGCAGAATTAGCTCCCTTTCATCACTCTAGCTCTAGTTCTGGACCAGCTATTTTGGCCACCAGTTATTCACATCTCTTCAGGCTACTTTACTTTTCACATATATGCATGTGAATGTATTGTTATCATTTCTTGTTTGTGTACTGTCTGTTTGTATTGTTTGATATGTATTTTGAGCTGCTTATAACTTTTCTTTTGTTTGTCTTCATAGTTTCATAGTTTTATTTTAGTATTTTAGTATTTCTGAAAGTTATTATTTAAGTAGCGATTGGGGGATAACAAGAATATTAAGTTATAGTTCATAGAATACTCAAGCAACATTGAAAGTAATAAATATTTCTGATTTTTTTGTGAGCCATGCAACTAAGGTACACAAAGATGGAGTTAAAACGTGTTTTTTTTTAAGAAACGAGGAAATATTGTCCTTAAATATGAGGGCTGAAGCGAGGAGAGCTGAATGCATGTTGTCAGACGAATAATATGATTAAAAAGTAATCTTATACCACTGAAAAATTGCTAAAATTGACTTACGCGGTTATTATTTGTCCTACAATAATATTTTTCAGTTTTCGGATGTAGTCAGAAAAAGAGTTATTTAACGACTTTTAATAAAAAATAAAAAAAAAATTCGGATATTATTTAAGACACTCTAAGCTTGTAAGTATTGGCTGGCTACTTTCAATAAGCAGATAAGATTTGTATTGAGCATATGTCTTATTCTTTCTAGTTCATGTACTCTCTTCGCTTTTATTCTTATCCCATTCCATTTGGTTAAAATGCAGGCATTTTTCTTTTCAACTTTGTGCCACTTCAAGCTAACACGTAAGTTTGACGAAAGTATCTCCGGAGATCAAGGAATTGACAGTGAGGCCAACACAAAAGTATAATGCCAACAGTAAAACCAAGAAATTACATGCCAATGCGCTTAACGAACAACATGAGAAATATAGGGTCAATATACCCTGTAGGAAATGTAAGGTATATAAAAGGGAAAAGTTTAATAAGCATTTAGGAAATTTGAGTAAAAAAAATTTTTGGAACGAGTCAGTCTATTTGATATTTGAATAAAGCAAGCTATCGATTTTGATTTTTCTTAGAATTTAAAAACCTAATTTTTTTTTTTGTCTTTTATAGCAAAAACTAAAGTAAAATTTGAACTATATTTATTTTTCCTATAAAAATAAAGTCCAACTTTTGTATATTCATCACCACAAATGAGCTCAAGGCCAAGAATAATAATTTTAATGTTTTTTGAAAATTAATATTATGTTTGTTTTTAATAATAATTTTTTAATTAATTATTATAAGTATTAGCAGAGAGAAGGAAAATTTAGAGACAATCGCCATGGCTTTTCTTAATAGATCCACTTCGGTAGCTGCTGGACTTCTTCACAACCATTAGGCTATCACAACGCTGGTTTTTTGTCAGGTATACCGCTAAACTCATATTTCTGTTCAGTCTACCATAACATAGCGCCGCCATCTGTCGGCATTTATCACCGATCATGATGGATTTTTTTTTGTTTTTATGTGTCCACTTTTGACACTCTGGCTGTGCTCTTCGTTTTGTTTATGTACCGCCCGTAAAAGGCACAATTCAACTGAATTGTTGTTATACAAAATAATTTTAATTTAAGAAATCAAATTATGGTTTTAACTATTATTTTGACTTATAAAATAGAATTTTAAATATTATTTTTGAAAAGTCAAATAAATGGATTTAAGAAATTAAAGTCACATTTTAACTTATATTTTGAATAATCGAATAAAACTTGAACTCTAACTTTTCTTTTGATTAGATATCAGTTATTATTTTTTATTGAAAAAATGTATAATATTATATTTTAAAAGTCAAATATTAACTACTTTATTTGTGTTAAAAAATACAAGTCAGGTTTCAACTACTATTTGAGATTTAAATGTAATTTTAATTTTAAAAATTAAAGTCTAGCTTTAAATATAATTTACGTTCAATTTAAATTGAATTAGAATATAAAAAGAAATTTTCATATTATTTTTGACTTAAAAGGAAGTAGAATTTTTAAAATTCGTGACTTAAAATCTAAGGTCAGACAGTAACTGCTACTTGCGACTTTAAAAATAAAAGTCAAATTTTAACTTTTCGTGACTTAAAAATTAGAAGTCAAACATTTAACTATTTAAATATTATTTATTTTGCTTAGGAAATAAATGTCAAATTTCTATTACTGTTTACGACTTAAAGACTAAATGATTAATTTTAACTATTGTTTGGCCTAAAAAATAAAATTCATACTTCAACTATTCTTCTAATTTTAGTCAAGTTTTAAACTCTTGTTTTTGACTTAAAAAAGTAGAACACTAAGTTCTCGTGCCTTACAAATTAAAAATATAAATTTAACTAATTTTTGCGACTTAAAAATTTAAAATGTAAAATTTAATATTATTTTGACACAAAAAATAAAGTTCAAACTTCAACAAAATTTTAAAATTAATTTTAATTATAGTTTCAAATAAAAGTCAGTTCAAATGTAAACTATACGTGAATTAAAAATTATTTCAATAATAACTAATAAGTAAAGCAGTTATTTGCAACTAAAAGACCAAATATTAAATTTTAACTATTTATTCCACTTTAAATATAAAATAATTTTAATTATAACTAAAAACTAAAAAAAAAATCCCAGAATTTCATATTTTTGGTTTTAAATATCAAAGTTGATGACTTTTATCTTCTTTTAAACTCCTCATATTTAAATTTGTTTAGCGATTTTTTTTATTTTGAGTCGTGACTAACTCGCGTTTAATTTCATGCTGAAAATTTCTTCACAAATATTCTGAAAACTCAGTATATATTCCGTTCTGACAGACTATAAGTTTACTTCGAGGGGTTTTCTCGTATACAATTTGCCTTTAACAACAGTTTTTTGAAGTTGCTGCAAATTTTTTAAAAAAACCGTTCGGAAATCGTGCCATTTCGCTTCATCCCACATCGTCCGCATTCAAAATATTTCCTACTGAGTACCTTATTAATTTCTCTCTCTCTCTCTAGCCACTTCTTCAAGCACATAAACACACATATAACTTTCTAGTGATTTCTTTATTTTCGGCAGCTAAACATATTTAGCATCAAAGCACTAAAAAATTGTTGTCGAAAACATTGAGACAATTCGTAAGTAAGTCAGAGCTTTCGAGCTATGCTTTCCGCTTCTACTAAGCTATAGATAAACCCGTAGTCGTGTGTAGCACATAAAACGCCAAATGGCAGCACCAATTGCTTAAGCTACTACTTTTCGCGCTTTTGTTTTTATACTTTTGTTACATTGCAAATATATTCTTGAGTAGCTTTAAAAATTCGCAGCAGGTGTAGACCATGTTGGCGGTTTATAGAGAGAGTTAAACATGTTGACGTGGTGTTTGGAGTGCATAAAGTGGATATGTTTTTTTTGACATTAGATCGTAGGAAATAATGAAAATCTCGGCAGGCACCCTCAAGTAGTAGAATATTTGCGATGCGGTTGTAAAAAACGGCTAATCTGGTCACCGTTAAGTTCGTTCTTTTTTTAATTTTTTTTCTCAACTACCGAAGTTCGCAGCACATAATTTGTGTTCCGAAGGTTCAGCTTGCCATTATAACTAATTATAAGTAAATGATAATATATTAATAAATGATAATAAATTATAAAACATTTGATGATGGGCACCGTAGTGCTGAATTTTTTACACTTTTCTGCTCATATCAGTGATATTTATGTTCTTATTCAACTTATAGCTCTTCAATATTCTTGCTCAAGAGCACTTTCTTGATTTTAATAATTAAGTTGTTGAAAGTAAACTTATCATCTTTGAGGTGACCACATGTTTTTTACCGATGAAGTAATAAATAAAACTTCACATACAATTTTTTTAAGTGCAATCTAATGTTTATACCTACGATCTCACTTGAGTACAATATTTTACTACCAATTTCATTTTATTGAAATATTTGAGTGGCTGTGAGTTGGAGCATAAAACCGCGCAAATGCAGGAATGCTCATGCATAGAAATAACTAAACACATACATACTCGTACATATTTTTTTATTAGAAAATTCAATTTAAAAATATTCTGCGATAACCTTTGGCTTAGTAGTAAAATTCTTGAATTAAAATAATATGATTTTTTATGTTATGGGGAATGCGCTTGCGCTTACCTGCAGATGTTATTGTGTTTGGGTCATTCCATGTAAATCAGACGATATTTTGTGGGAAATTCTAAAGTTGCCCTTCTATGGGTGAAACTTGAAGTATTGAAGGGCTTGTAATAAGGAAATTATTTCAAAAGTTAATGACAGAGCTAGGCCGTCGGGGTGGTGGTAGCGGCAAGGACTAGGCCTCTCTCTAAGGGTGGTATACTAGCTTTAGAATGTGCTGGACAGTTGGATAATCTGCTATTGAGTGTGTGTTTTGTGGAAAGTACTGGACACGGCCAGCACTGAATTTACTACCCGCGCACATGTCGGCACTGATGACGATTCGTGAAATGGGATACGGGCTTCTGAGCTACGGGGACTCAACATTCGCGCTCTGATTGGCGTGCCTGTCGTAAGAGGCCCTCGTTAAGTAGAAGGCTCATATCCGGCAAAGGACTGCCAATATCAGCATATCACTACTTGGTCCGCCACGTCCCATTCCATTTAAGGATGTGTCGACTAAAGTAAGCGAAATACTGCTACTAAAGGCTTGTCAATTTTGATTTTATTGCAGACCGGACAGATTACTGTATACCCATGAAAAATTCACAGATTGATCGAAGTTTGAGTGGGGTTAGGGCTGGAGCTTTCTATCGGAAGCTACATGTAAGCCTTAAGTTCAAGAGGTTCGATCAATCAAAATTGTTCAGTTCATCGCTTGCTCGGACAAACCAGCGAATATAAACGTTGTGAAGGTGATCAAGGGTAGTAGGGAAATTCATGACCTTTCGAACATTTGAAAAAAAAGTATGGCGTTGTTGTTGTTATTGCATCGACATATGTCGGGGCATAAAAATATCTGTGGAGACTTTTACTTGTGTTTCTTGCCTTAGTGGCTACTGGTAAACTAGTAGACTTGCGGTCTTTAGCGAACTTGGAATTTCTCTGGCCAATTGTAATCTGCTCAAAAAATCCCGAGTCAGCTGAGCTAGCGCTGTGCTTATAGTACCGCGTTCAAGGTAACGGGAACCCTCTGGTACGATAGGGATTGCAGGCTAGCCGCGGAACTCTTTGGGCTCACTAAGGTTCATTTGTCTTTAGTAATCGACTTTGTAAAGGCGCACTGTCCAGTCTGAGTATACCCGTTCTGCAACAGTTTCATGAAGGATGACGAGGTCGACATCAAGTCACTTAACTATCAGCTGTATATTTTCGGACAGAACGAAGTCTTTTGTCTTTGGCTTACTATGTTGTACAGAATTGGCTACACAGCTGAGCATAATGACGGTTGGAATTAGATGATTTTTCAGGGTCTTACTTCCTTCTCACCGCTTCCAATGCGGCAATGACGTACAAAACCCCGATTGTAAGAGGGCGCAGTCTGCATTTCTTGTGATGTAGGGGTACATAAGTGATTCGGATCGAGCTATTGACGAGATACTTACCATAAATTATTCCTTATTCCTCGAGAACGTAGCAGTGTTGAGTTGTCCCTGACCAAAGTGCAATACAATGGTAGCCTAATTAGTTAAACTTAATGGTATGGAACCACCAATGCAGTCGTCAGAATTTTCGCTTTCTGATGAGCTTTAGAGTCTTTACCAATTCCCACTTCCTCCGAGTCGAGCGTGTATTTTTCTATGGCGGAGGAAAAACGAGTTCAGATTCATGTTCAGCCAGAAAAGAAATGTAAAGAGGGAGAATGGCGCGAGTTGCAGGAATAAGCGAGTCTCAGATAGACAGAGGTAAGTCCCAAGGGGGGGCAGTGGTGCATTATAGGGTGTGCAATGAGCTGGCCAAAAGTGCAAAAGAGCGAAAAATCGCCCACTAACCAGACCAGCAGTGCCAGCGTTCTACCAGTAGAAGGTAATAGCACTGTTGACGTATCAGCTTGCTTTCGGGGTAAATGAAATCGTCCCCACTACAGGCGTGCTATTACTACAAGGTCGCTATTAGCGGAGTGTTGCAGATTCTGGTCTGGCAATACACTGAAGATATCAGATATCAGTATAACTAGTAATGGCTGCCCCGACTAAGCAAGCCGAAGTACTGCTACTACAACAGCAACAAATATCTTTTCGCACTTTCTACTCGGTAGTGGGGATTGATTGCTCAGTCCTCTTACAACAGCCAAATCTTACCATATACATATTCATAGCATCTCACTCGTTGGACGACATTTCTAAGTACTTTACCGCTTTCATTTCTTGTCACCTTGAACTTTGTATCTTTTTCACTTAAGCTTTTTACCTCCATAAGTTTACGCTCGCCTTCGGGTGTTCAAACAGATATTTACTCTCACCATTTATTGCATCCCATGAGACTTATACAATTAAAATAAGCTTTCCCCTCCTCATCATCAGTTACCTGCCAGCTAATTGCATACATACCTAACTTAAATAAAGACCAATATACCTACACTCCATTCGCTCTTCATAACTAACGCCACGCTTCATTTAATATACAACTTGTTCGACCAGAAGCGGTAAAATAATCGTATTTCTTCACCTTCAACTACGTGTGGCTGTGGACCATAAAATGCAAAAATAACTCCGCACATAAATTTGCGTACGTACATAGCTTTTAAGGGCAGGTAAATATAGTGAGAGTATGCATGTGTCAGTGTTTTGATTGTGTGCGTGTTTTGGTGAAAGCCTGATAGTGTTCACGGCCAATAACCGCGCAAGGCCCAATGAATGCGCCACCTCCACCACAAAAGCTAATATCTAGCCACAATTGAAGCATGCAAGGTTCAGTATTCTACATTATACTTGTATGGATATGTATGTGAACATTTTAATATGTACCCTGCACTCAAAGCAACTAGTTCGAAAGTACTTCAAAACTAGTATGAGCAGCAAAGAAAAATAGACAGCCAACTTTTTTTTCTTTTTTCATATTAGTAACTGGTGCTTTTAACATATTAATATTCTCAAGTATTAATTGGCAGATTTGGAACAGAAATATATTAGTCTCACACTATTTCCAAATACACCCAAAAAATTTGTATTCAGTTTTACTAGCAATTTGTTAAGTCAAAATAATTTAAATGCATGTTGGATCAGTACTCGGTCTACGTAAGTCGGGTATTTTGCTTGAAACATTAAATTTAGAAGCTGAGTTCTACAAGAGTTTTTACATTTCTGTATTCACCAAAAAGTCAAATTTATCTTTATAAAAAGTTTGGTCAATTTCGGACTAGTTTCAGCTGAATTAAGATATCCTAGTTGTAAACTAGTATTTTTGCTGACTAGTTGGGGTTTTGACTGGAGTGTAGTGCATATGTATTATACAAATGTTATACTTACCAGCATTCCAATGCAGCTGCCAATAATCGCCAAAATGTTGTAACATATTAATAGGCGTTCTTAAGAACAGTTATGCAAATACACACACACAGCGCCAGATGCAGTAACCCTGCAGGGGAAATCAATAGCTAGTCACCAAAATTTTGCTTTGGTATTAGAGCTACAGTGCTCACTTAAAACTGTTTTGATCATAACTTAATCTAAAACAGTTCATAGTGATTGGACAAAAGAAGAAAGACTCAGTGCGTGGACATAAATCAAAACAAAAGAAAATAACTAAGAGTTAAAAAAATATATAAATGGAAAAGGTGAGGACAAAGTGCTGATGATGTTGGTTATAATGAAGCTATTCGTTAAGATTGCAGTTTTCGTAACAGTTAACCTTACGTTTATGACTATATTAACAAGTTACTTTTATGGCAACCTTAAGGTTAAGGTAAGAGTTATGTTTCCAGACGAAGATGTTTACGGTTTCAGTTATGGTTACGGTTATGGTAACAGTTGCCTTTTAGTTGAATATACGGCTACGGTTAAGGGTACGATCTAGGTTATCGGTAAGCCGACAGGTTATAGTTATGAGTACGGTCACGGCTACAATAATGGTCACGATTGTAGTTAAGGAGATCAGTGATGGTTATGATCACAACTACAGTAACTGTTAAGGTGATAGTATGGTTGTGGCTTAGATTAATGGCTAAAGTCGTGGTAACGGTTGTAGCTACAATTACTGCTATTATTACAATAACGGTTATGGTTTAGGATCATGGTTATGGTACCCACTACGTTTGCACTACATCTTACGGCTACCGTTACTATAAAGATTACTGTTACCAGTATGTTTACGGGCAAGTGAGCAATTATGTTTACTATTACGGTTACGATGTTAGCTAAGTTTGCTGGTACTGCTTTGGTTACGGTAGCCAATACGTTAATGATAACTACTACAACTGTGGTTATGATAACGGTTACGTTAGCTATTACGTTTACTATTTGCTATTCGGGAAAGCATCATGGTTGCTGTTACAAAAAAGATTATTGAAACTTTTACGGTTATGGAACGACTACGGCTAAGATTATTTTAAACTATCTCATAATTAAAAAAAGGGAAGGTAACTGGCGACCATTTCTGCTCTTTAGGAAATTGCTTTAATAAACTGTGCACTTGATTGTATCACAAAGTATGAATGATGAACTAGTGCAGTTTTCATAAGCACTAGTTACGTCTACACCAGTTCAGAACTCATAATTTTGCCTACACGGAAGGTAAAATTATATTCAATAAAAATATTCAGTTGCAAAACAGCCAGTTGCGCAACAATCACTGAGGCATGCACTTGTTCAGACATTCAGTCAGTCATTCATTCATCTCGGTCACCACTTACACACACACAGATACACTTACACCAATTCACACGGTTGTGCGTTTACTTGTTTATTATTTTGTTTTTCTTGTACATAAGTGTAATTGTATTGATATTTATAGCGTATATAATGGCTGAAACGTGTGAAAGGTGGTTACTAAAACTTTACTGCTCGGCTGCTGAATGAGCAAAAAGCTGTACTCATACTGTGCATGTGCCTATGTAAGTACATTACATCCATTTGCCCTTCACACTCGATTCGTTTTAGTCAGACACTGGTTTGTCTTCGTAAATTTTAATTCTAATTTACGCTTCTACCCTCAATTCAAATGTTGCTACTAATGTTACATAAAAAGCAATTACATTACACGAATATAAAAAAAGCTATAAACTATACAAAAATACCATCACAACAGCAATAACAAATGGCGGCAGGAAATGCAATAAAATTCATATCAAATGTAGATTTATGTTATTTCGTTCATTTGCCAATCACCTTGAATATGGGTAAAAATTCGAATAGAAAAATGAGGCTTAACATTTTAAATCTGAATTATTGTGCGAACTCTGGTGACTCACAAAATACGAAAATATTCAATATAGTTTATTTTTATTATGTTACTTTCAAACTTGGCCATTAATATGGTTCTGACCGACGGTAGGAAACCACCCCATCACTTCTTAGCAATAACTAACAACAAAGGAGTAGTAGACACCGCTCTAGAGTTTTTCACACTTCTTGAAAAATACAAAAAAGTAAAGAAATACTAAACAAAATAGAATAAAATAAATAATAAAATGAAATGAAATAAAATAAAATAAACTAAAACAAAATAAAATAAAATAAAATAGAATAACATCAAATAAAATATAATAAAATAAAATAAAGTAAAACAAAATAAAATAAAATAAAATAAAATAAAATAAAATAAAATAAAATAAACTAAAATAAAATAAAATATCATGACTATAATAATAATAATAAAATAAATAAAATGATATAAAATAAAAAAAGGTAAAATGAAACAAAATAAAATAAAATAGAGGAAAAGAAAATAAAATAATATAAAAGAAAATGAAATAAAATAAAATAAAATAAAATAAAATAAAATAAAGTAAAAAAAAATAAAATAAAATAAAATAAAACAAAATAAAATAAAATAAAATAAAATAAAATAAAATAAAATAAAATAAAATAAAACAAAATAAAATAAAATATAATATAAAAAAATAATATAAAATAAAATAAAATAAAATAAAATAAAATAAAATAAACTAAAATAAAATAAAATAAACTAAAATAAAATAAAATATCATGACTATAAATATCATGACTATAATAATTTTTCTATGGCGAAAATTATTATTGTTTTTTTTTTAATAATTTATTTAATGATTGAATAGAAAATGAAACTTTTTTAGAGACCACCGCCTTTTTTAGAGACCATGGCTTTTCTTATAGTTCCGTTTCGGAAGCTGCTAGACTTCACTCATCACAGAAATTTTGGCACGCACTGCTAACCATTAAGCTAATAATACGCTGGTTTTGATGTCATCTAAACTCCTAGTTCTATTCTTCTTTTACCATATGCGTGAACCACTTCCGCCATTTGACAGTTAGTAGTGTGATCATGATGGATTTTATTTAATTTAAAATATTATAAAATAAAATAAAACAAAATAAAGTAAAAAAAACTGAAATAAGAAATAAATAAATAAAAATAAAGTAAAATAAAATAAAAAAAATAAAACTAAAAAAAATCAAATAAAGGAAAAGAAAATAAAATAAAATAAAATAAAATATAATAAAGTAAGAAATAAATAAAAAAAAAAAATAAAAAAAGTGCTGTCTTCCTTTATAAGCGCCCTTGTATACCACGTACGAATTAATAGTCCTTAAGATTTTAGCAAATGTTTGTCAGCAGAAAATAGAGCTCTGATTCGAGGGCCTGTAGCTTCGGTTTTCATATGAAGGGCTGCTGGCTATAGGATAAGAGACGTGATTAGAGATTTATTTATTGAGCCATATAATCTCCCTTCATTTCTGCTGTGACCTAAGGTGCCCCACCGTTTGGGTACCGCTAGTTGCTCGATTAAGCAACTACTTCACCCAGAGTCAACGAATGTGAAGGCAATAGTCAGGAGTGAGCATGACATCGCACACATTAATACAATTCAAATTAACAAGTTGCCATGGCGGATTTAACAAAACCATTTACAAAGTCATCCAAACATGCCACACATGATTACATGCGCAAAAAGCAAGAGCGTTGACAGCCTACAACATCTGCAAAGCAAATCGTCAACAGTATTTGGAGAGCCGCAGTGATTTTTGTACCACCTGAATACTACAAACATGAAATTCAATAACAGCAGGAAAAAGTGAAATAAATAAAGATCAAAAAATAAAGTAAGTCATTTCAAAGACGCGTACCGATGTATGGATAGGTGGGGAGAAGAACACGCGGCATGATTTGTAGGCCATAAGTACAAAACATGCGTGAAACATTGCCTACATTTAGGCATATGGCAGCTCCACAACGCAATACTGACAACAGGACCCTGCAAAAAATTGTGTGGCTAATCTCTAAAGAGAGCGATCCGCGATTAATCCCTTTAGTCTACAGTTGGCTATAATTTAATATCCATAAGTAAATTTTTATTTGTGAATCATGCTTATAGTGGTGTAAGTCCATTTCAGCATTTGTAGCATACTTATAGGAGTTAAATGTACCCGTTTGGGTAAAAAGTGGATTAGTCTTTTCGTACCCGTTCGGGTATAAATGCGTACAATTGGTCTCTCCATAGAACATGCTCAAACAAATGTGAACAGTTCAACCCATACAAAGTGATCAGAACTGGTATTATTCGCATCGTCCTTTGCGACTCGTGCCGGACTGATCCTAGACTAATCACATATTTTGCAGGGGAGTTCCCCGCTTCAAACTTCCACAACAGTGCAATACTGACTTAAAGGCGCTACCTGCTACTTTGGCAGCTTGGAGTGAGCAATGACATGTGTATGTAGCAGCACTCACAACAACACACATTTGTATTTGTATTTCTACACAGCCTAGCTTCATACACCACTTACTCTACGCTTCAACGCGCCGGTTAGGCCGCTTGTTGTGCGGTTGGCAAACATTGACGCTTACCGAAATTCACCTGCCATTAGTGCCATTCGGTGATTTTGGTTACGACGCGAGCCAGCCGCAAGCATGCTTGCACACACACACACACACACACCCACACGCATGCACCAGAACACACGCACTCAAACCACACCAGCTCTGCTGTGTTGTAAAATCGCTCGATATTCGTACTCTTATTTAGGTGTGGTGGTAAAATTCAATAAAATAAAAAAATAAAAGAAAAATTTTGCACATAAAAATAATAGAAAAAGCAATAAACTCCAATGTGAAATATTTGAATTTCGAAATATACCGCCGCCTTGGGGTATACTACAAATTTTAGCATAAAATGTAAATACGACTTTGAGTATCGTGACTATGGATTTTGTTTTTGTTTTAATATAGAAAGTGTTGACAAATGCGAAAACTCCAGAAAAAGCGCTTGGTCTTTTTAAAGAAATTTGCATATTTTTTGTTTGGGATGTAGATGAAAAAAAATATATTTAATTTACTCGCATGAGATTTGATGTACAGTACAGTGGGCACACTTTTTTTTCTTTGTATTTTTTGGGTAATTTTAGAGGTTAACTTTTTACTCATGGTGAAATAGTTTCTCCTTACAGGTGATAAGTCTGAATAGCTGCATACTTTTAGGCACTTGTTGTTTCACATACAAATTCCATAAATATACGTTGGTGTTAGTCAAAATTTGTGATTGTTTTGAATCATAGTCTCAACACGGTTAGCTATGGTTGGAAGGGTTCATATACAGAAGAAAAAAAATTTGATTTGATTTGATGAGTACAAGTTTTTACCCCGTTAGAAGTGCTTGGCTATGGGTGGCCAGATTCCTATGCAGTTTTTGCCGTGGAACAAGAATAAGGAGGAGAAAGGAAATTATAATAAGAGCGAGAGAAAGGAAAAATTCTTCTGATTGAAAAAAGTGCATAATCGTAAAAAAAAACTCAAGCGAGGATTAGACGAAGAAAAGGAAAAAAAAATAAAAAGAGAGGGAGTAAGAAAACAGGTATGCAAGTCAGCAGAAGGCGAAGAAAAAGAGAAGAGAAAAAAAATGTCATGAAAAAAGGCGAAAGAATAATAAGGAAAATAGGGGCATTATGAAAAAATGAAAGAGGAGGAATATAGTTAAAAAAGCATAAAATGCAAAAAGGAGGGGGAAAAAATAATATTGTTTGCAGAGTAAATACAAAAAGGAGGAAGAAGAAGGACGAAGAAAGTTCAAATAATACTCAGTAGGCAAAGCTTGAGACTAAGAACAGTTACACCGACGAGAAAGCATTAAAGTTCATACAAAATATTTTTTTAGGGTCTGAAGGACCAAGTGAAAAAGGAATTCGTGTGTCATTTCTGTTGTTATAGCAACGCTTTCCACTGCCTCGCCAATGAAAGGAACCAGGGAAAGAGAAGTAAACGAAGCACTGAAGATGGCAGAATCTGAAACTGGTTTGTCGAAAATGACAGGCAAGGAATGAAGAAAAATCGGTCTAATATACATCAATAGAAATCACCTAACTGTAGTTCCACAAGACTGCGGGCTTCAATTGTATGTTAAAGTGTTACTATTGGAGTAGATTGGGCTGGTTTGATAGAGTATGTGAAAAGTTGGCTCACCTCGTGCGGGGAGGCGGTACTTTGGTTATTTGGGCAAGCTTACACAATTAAACACATTTTGTGTTTGGCTTCAGCAATGATCGCTGATTGAGCTGCAATTAAGGCGTTTCACTGTGCGGAAATGAGGAACTCCATGTGGATAGCGTTAATGGCCTGTCGATATACCATCCGATAAAATGGATGTTTTTTATATTGCCGAATAGTTGTGCTTCTTAGGTTTCTTATTACTAAGCATTTTTGACACAGTAAGGAAAAGGGTTTCACATGACACTGATGATGTGCAGCTCACAACTGATATTGAGCGCTCGCCTTTTATGTTTCGCATGGTCTCGACGGACGAGAAGAAAATGACAAGTCCCATGAAAAAAAATGTCTTCTTTGATTCAAGCGGTTTTGAACCAGCCGTCATTTATCTAGATGGAGTTACATAACCAACTGTTCTATCACTTTCCAGCAAGCGACCACTTTGCCTATTCCCATCTGTCCGGATTAGCAAGGTTGCATAGTTTATGAATTTGGAGGCTAACACATTTTTATGGCAACCATGAGAGCTACAGCGTAGATAAGCGAGGCTTATTCTAGGTTTACTTCTCTGCAGCTGCCTATGAGTAGCCAAAGTGTGCTGACATCTGACTGGATAAGCTATCTCATCTTTTTGTTTTATAAATAAGACATCCAGAATATTTTTAGGACTGTTGGCGAAATATAAGTTCTATTTCGGATATAAATTCTGCACTGTCAGCTACTAGACTATCTGTCAGGTGAAGAATTTGATATGCTAACATCGAACTTCTAGACCATCTAACAACACACTTACCTTTTTGTAAAGAGCTAGAGGTCATCAGACCCAAATATTTGTGCCTTTATATTTCTTTTTCGGACAACATGCACCTCGGTAGCAGAGTCCTGTCAGCTCCTCAGTTCATCTTCGCTGGCTTCCTTTGTAAGTTTCTAACAATATCTTAATATCCATATTGAGCTGCCTGATTCGTGCTTGACGTTCTCTGGTTTTCCTTTTTTGTTTTTAATTGTTGTCGGTTATCCCGAAGGAGAAGTTCTCTGCAAACTTTTTTGTAAGCAAACAAAATCATTTGAGATGATTGACATAGTAAAGGAGAGGAATTTCATTCTTTCAGCGCATTTTTAGCGCTCGCAGTTCTCTGTTTATCAAAAATTATTTTTATGGACAAACTTTTGTAAACCACATTTTCCTACTACAACCACAACTACATATCGTCAATGTCATTTATAGAAGCTTATCACAACCCATTCGTTTCTTATCGTACTACAACAAATTGTATTTAATTGCGTGACTCAAATCTTACCTATCCCACAAAGAATATTTTGTGTTGATTTATAACTATAAAATGATTTTTTGCTTTTTAACCCTCACTAACATTATGCCATTCAATTTTTATACCACATCATTATGACATCATTAACTTAACTAACGAAGCAAATGTGAATACATAAATCTGCATATTTCGTTTTGTAATGAAAGATAAAGAGCGGAGAACCACAAAATACGATACAAACAAAAAAGCTAAAAGATAACTTATATTTTCATTAGTCATGCAAAGTTTATGACTGCACTAATACAAACATACATACATACGTAGGAGCTATATAGTAAAAAAAAAAAAAAAAAACATAAACATATAAATATCCTACTTGGCGCTTAATCAGTAATATAAAGTCGACAAAGGGAAGTAAGAATCTTTGCTTGAACGACTCCTTAGGGAACTGACTTTTTCTTTACTTCAACAGCAACAACATAATGTGACTACAGACAAAAAAGAATTGAATTTTGCAATTGAAAAGCAAATACAAAAAATTAGTAAAAGTAGCATGGGTGTACGAAGGACATGCTGTGTAGCTGTCCTTGCCATATCTGGCCAATTCGTAAAACATAAATATAAGCCTTAGAAATTATAACCTACTTGTTACCTCGAGATAATAAAACAATGAAGAATACATATTTCTTAAAACAAAGTGGAAGCAGTCGAGAGGAAGAAGTAGCAGGAATTTCTCCCAAAGGTGCAAGTTGACAAGTAGATGCCAACATAAAAAACAAATAACTAACAAAACAAGCGACATATTAAAATTTGAGTTAGGGAAAAGTGGAGAAAAGCAGAATTCAAATACTCAGCGGTGCGGAGTTTATTAAAATAAAAAACAAAAAATATGCGAAATTAAAAAGAAATAAAAAGACACTCACAACAAACACTCAAACTAGGCCTATATTAGATAGAAGCTGAAAAAAGCAAAGTGTCTAAGGTCTTGGAGGGCGAGTAGTTTTTTTGAGTTATTTTTTATTTTATTTTATTATTTATATAATATTATTACATTAGAGAGGAAAAGGGGGTGCGCGGAGCACATGTTTAATGTAGGGAGCCCTTTTCTAGTATTTATTTAATTATTATTTTATTTGAGTTATTTGTGCTATATAGAACGGGGAGTGCGAGGCACCTTTACACCTTGTATTTATTAATTGGGGGCGAGCACTATTGGCTCTGAAGCATTGCGCCGGATTGGCTTCCTCATTTTCGCTTTGAAGAACCCCGCTTTGGGATTACAAAACATAAACTATATCTTTGGGATATTTCATAAGCTGCTTGCGAATTACAAGAGAATGCAGTGCAAATAAAATAGATGAAATAAATAGTTATAGCTTATGTCGCTTAAACACAAAGTTTACACAAACTTGCTATAAAATAAGATATATTTAAATAACTTATCATTTGTTGTAGGTCTAAAAATAATTTACAGATTGTGTGCTCGAATTGCATACACACCCTTATAATGTGGAGTTAGGGGTCAAAAATCTATTTTCCATAGTTCCTTTATTTATGGTTACGCCAAGATTTTCGTGTCATTGAAAAGAAATAATAATTTTTGAGAAACGTTTACTTTAAAGTTTATTTTCGCTATTAGAAATGATCGGATCCAACAACAAAAACCTGTCAGATTGTAAAATTCAAAAGTTTTTTTTAACAATTACCGTCTCATCATGACTCATCTGAGAACAAGTGTGAGGTCGCTGACGACCACAATGAAGATTCTGATTTTGATCTACCAGAGGGCGCCGTAATAGTAAATAATAAATATTGAAATATAATAAATATAAATTTAAATGAAAGTTATAAAAACTAAGGAAAGCTATCAACATTTTCGAGTTCAGATACATGAAAGTAGTCTAGATAAATTGTTTGAGGCCAAACAAAAATGCATGAACTAGAGGGTTAATATGCCCACTTATGTATGGAAATTATCATTATGGGGGCCGCTCTGAATGCGTACTCGGCGAGCCCGAAATGGTATCTGTTCAATACGCACATCATACGAAAGGTTTTATCAGGTCGCTAATTCGTTATGGTTTTCAAGCCTTATTCTTAATCCGTTATATTAGATATCTATGACATAGAGACCAATAACTAAAAAAAAATAATTGGCGCGATATAAGTATACCTCCTGATGAGATTAAGGCCTAACTTCTCTACCAATTTGTGGTGTGCTGCTTCTAATTTTTCCTACAAATTGGCGGGGCCTACAGATGAGTTTTCTTGAGAAGCCTTCCATGGCAGAAATACACTTGGAGAGTTTGCCAAACCACTACAGAGGAGCAACCCCGTTTTGAAAAAACTCTTGCAAACCACTTTTATGTTGCCTGTACCAGGGCTCGAACCTTGGACATTCGGTGTGGTAGGCCAGCAACACTACCGCCCCACCACGGACCCCAATAACTATATCGAGATAAAACAAAAGGCGTCAATGAAGGTTATAATATATAAACTTTTTACGATATCTCAAGCGGTTTCAGAGATATTATTGAGAATTTAGGCCTCCGAGAGTTGTCAATGAGAATCTTACTTGAGAGTGTAAAGTTGTGATAGTATCTTTTTGAAAATCTAATAGGGAGAAAAAGATGGAAGTTGGAGGCGGAGATGGTATAGGCGTATCATCCTACAATACAACAAAAAAGCCCCGGTTACAAAATTTCATTGAAATATCTCAAGAATTACTATACTTTGCTTGAAAAAAGAAGACCAATTAATGGAAGGATAGACAATCGAACAAAGCTAAATAAACTCTTTCCGGTATATTTATGTCTTAGGTATATATCTCTTCTTCTTATTATACTTGAAATCTCTACAGTCGGCATGTGATTCTAATCAGAAACAAGCCGAAATATTTAAGCTACAAAAACTCAAAAGTGCACAAACGAAAATAACAAACTGACGAAAATTGAGCAGCATAAACAAGAAAAAAGTTCAAATATAAAGAACAAGATAAGAAACAAAAATTATTGAAGGCGAAAGATAGTGAACGCACTATCGAACTATCGATGACAATGTCGATAGCATCAACAGTATGTGAATGGAGTGCCTATAGATAGAGAGATTGACATATGAGGTTGGAGCTACCAAATTCCAGGCCAAACGATGCTGCTGCTGAATTCTAACGACACAAATTACCACTTTCATCCAGAGATTTGAGCGATCAACGAGTCGCTGTTGAGTAAATGGTGAGGGTGTATGCAGAAATATGAAAATCGAGGCAGGTGAGCCAGAAGGCAGGTGAGCCAGATGCAACAATATCATGGATGAGAGATTGGAGGCAAGAGTTTGAAAGTTTTCACCACAGAAATACCTTTAAGAAGAAGGGAATCTTAAATTTGAGGTATTGAAAACAAGATAGATATATGTTGATATCAGCAAAGGATGACTGTCTTAATTGGTCTACAGAGAGTATAATTATAGATTTACATAGGAATGATATCACTTTCCACAATCCTTGATCCGAAATTTCAACCTAAAGTCAAATGTAAGTGTAGTCGAGAGAACAGGACTATATGACTTTCGTCGAAAGTAATGAATCTCGCTTAGGCGGAGAGTTTGACTTTATTGCTGCAACCGCATCTCAAGAACAAGATTACTCTTTCCAAAACTCATCCAATAATAACAAGGAATAACCTGAGTGTGCTGCATACGCTAACCCTAATCCCTCTATAACTATTTCTTCTTTTAGTATGATATTCAAACTTTGGCTTCTAGCTGATTTTACTCTGAAAGTATACACTGAGTCTATCACGCCATCAATCAGAACAAATACAAGCTCTTAATAAATCAAAATCGTTTATCAGCAGGTCCGCTGGTGAGAGTATAAGTAGGAAAGTTCCTATTTTGTTGGCACGTCTAATTCTTTGATTTTCTGGAAGTGAAAGCGCAATTGGGTGGGGTTATGTTGTATGCTTTACAATCCAATACAAGGGAGGTGACCTTGAGTGAAAAAAACGATTACTCAATAATCGTTTCTCTATTTCTATTTATATATAAACAAATAAACAACGTTTCTTCAAACTTCGATTTTTTATATGAAAAATCACTATTTAAAAAATTCGCTTTGAAATGTGTAACTGTTTTAATCGATTTATCAAAAATCAAATCGATCGATAAATAATAAAAATAATATACAAAAAATAAACGGTTAAAATAAAAGTCGACAAGAAGAGTATTAGACTGTAGACCACTACTTTCACTTATCGATGTTACGCAATATCGATAATTTTTTGACAACACTAGGCAACAGATAAAATAGTCCTTTGGATCTGCTTTTGACAAACGAAATATGGTTGAGTGTGTCTCCTTCTTTTATCAAGCGCAGTGGTTGTTAAAGTGAAATGCCTCGATTTTATTTACGTAAATAGCACGTAAAATTTTATAGTTAAGTGGATATGCAAATAAAAACCAATAAAAGAAAATACGTAAAGAAATTTGAGTAAATAAAACCTATAGAAGCAATATAAAAAGGCAATTTCACGTAAAGTAAAAGCAAAAAAAATTAGAGAAAATAGGAAAAACTTGAGTAACAGCAACAAAAACAAAATGTAAGTATGCCAAGAAAACAACAACAAATATTAGTAATCTACGAAGTAGCCATCACACTCAACTGAGCAACTATGGCTATTGCCTTGGTTAGCTTCTGCTTTGGTCTAGTGATATGTACAGAATTTAAATACAGGAAAAAAAGGAAATAACTTTGTACATTTTAATCACTCCCAAGTTGATGGTAAGGTATTGTTTGTAAAGTGTTCAAAATTCAGCAAGCGCATACTGTATATTTGATAAAGTGTGGCCAAATTCTTGTATGTTGTTCACATATTGGGGGGGGTGAACGTGATAGTTTTTTTAAGCTAAAATTTAATTATTTTACGGAGTCAACTAGGCATGTGCAAACCGAATGTCTGAAGTTTTCTTGAATTTTGTTGACAGGGGAAAAAAAAGTAGAAATTAAAGCAGTTCGGCCTAATGGCTAGTTGCTGCGACTAGAACGCCTTGTCGGGGAGGAGTTCGAATATAAAGTGAACTGGCAAGAGATCGTGTTTAGTTTCCAAACTGTGCTATAGCTAAACCTTTTGCTTTCACACTAAGAAGTTAAAAAACCTTCGGCGAGTATTTTATTGCAACTCGAAAAAGCAAACAATCAGGACGATGAGCTGAGTCGATTTAGCCATATTCGCGTGTACAGCTGCCTAAAGCAATCTTGTGTGTGGTCCTCTTATTAAAACACACTATAAACTTTTGAACTTAGATTCTTAGGCGACAGACAATGTGAAGTTTGGATTGAGAGTGAAATTTTGAGGGTTTTTTTTTTTGGAGTAGATCTTTACTTTTTAGTGTCGCAACGGAAATAGCAAATTGTATTAGAATGCTGCATATTTTATGTAGCATTCCTTTAGGCGCCCGTTTTATTATTCTTATAACTTGAAAGGATCTATACTCACTATCATAATTATCAAAGACGCGGTTCCATCGATTTGTATAAATTTAGATTTTTTTAATTAAATGCCATATACCAATATGGATATCAAACGAAACGTATTTAACTTCCAATTTTAACAAAAAGCTCTCAGAATGCAGTACTCAATGCAGCAAAACTGTTCTATATTTGAAGCGAGATAATCGAATCCATAATAACTAATGATCTGATGAATCGACTATGTGAGTATTCGAGTCAAAGATTCTTCCAAAGATTTAAAGATCCCTATGCCTTGTCGATGGCCAGTACCAAAGAAATTTTAATGACGGGCTTTATAAGTTATATGCAGACATAGTTCAAGGAATTAAAACATAGCTTCTTCCTTGGCTGGGCCATGTTGTGCGACTAAATGAAGATGTTCCGGCACAGAATTTATTCTTATCGACACCTGCCAGTGGAAGCAGGTAAAAAGCGAGACCACCACCCCAAAGGACGGGTTGTTTTGCGACCCCGTTTGGTTTTTAAATGGCGCTAGTTGGTAAAGATAAGAGCCAACTGGCGAGCTATGTTGGGCATCCAAAATCGTTTATGCGGTTAAGCGTCAAAGAAAGATTGTTGATAGGAAAACGTTTAATATAATTTCATGCAGAATGTTTTACTATTATTTGTCACTTTTTTATTATTCCCGTCTACACATTATTTAGCTCATAGTTATTTTTATAATATTTTCTTTTTTAATATTTTTTTTTCTTTCTATTTATAATTTCAGGTAAGAAAATATTACATTTTTGGAAGCTTCGAATAGTTTATAAAAAATAAAATATGCTAAGACCACACAAGGTAAGCCAATGCCCGCAACAACCTATTTTAAGCCTTAGTCTTTATCTAAGCATTAACTAATTTCTTTGTAAAAACAGCGGTTGTTTTTCCTGAAACAAAAGTTTTTAATTAGTTAATTGCAAACAGCTTTCTAAGTATATTGATCTGTGCGACACCTACCGGTACTTTCCGCAGAAAGTATTGCATTTTGGTTGTGCACTCTGACTGAAGTTTTAAGTCCCTAGCTCACCGGGAAGTTACTCAAAAATCGATCTCACTATAAATTGATGATCTATGCATCAAGCTTACCTTTCGGTAACTTAAAAAAGAATATCGAATTTCAAAATTTTAAATAACTTTTCCATATCGACTGCTGAGTGGATCACCCTATTTCAAAATATTTTTCAAAAACGCCCCATATCAAAATTGGTTTGAATAAAACTCTATTTCAGAATTTGAGTCAAAAACGCCCCATCTCAGAATTTTTTTCAACAACGCCCTATTTGAGAATTTGATTCAAAAACGCTTTATATCAGCTAAAAATGTATTGAATTTTCGTTCAGATAGGACATTTTTGAAACTCATTCTGAGATAGGGCGTTCTTTAACCAAATTTTAAAATAGGGCATTACTGAAAACAATTTTGAGGTGGGGGGTTCTTCAAAGAAATTTTGAGATAGGACGTTTTTGAAAAATACTTTAAAATAGGGTGATCTTTCATTCAGCAGTCGATATATATCTCGATTCTTGGGCCACCTAGCGAGTTTTTTTCACATGAACTGTCGCGGAGTTTTAAACTATCTTCCACATCTCAAGTGTATATTTCAACGGAAATTTACCTAAAAAGATTCGAATATTGCGTGTGGAAATGAGCGGACAAACAAGAAAGAAGGTAGCAAACGAAGGTAGTAAAAAATTTGGAATAGATTAGGTAAAAGTAGCTTGTAATACGTAGTATATTTTTAGGTGCTAGTACATAAAATTTTCACTCATTTCGAATGCAAGATGGCAACATTGTTTTAAGGCGATTTGTATGCCATACATACATAATTTATTGGTTTTGAAATAACAAATTAATATTCAATTAAAACTACTTTAAAATATAGCTAGTAACTTTAAAATTTTAATTTTACTTATTTATATAAATTAAATTTTAAATATAATTTAAATTTCAAATATAATATAAGATATAAATAAATAAGTAAATTGAATAAATTATCCATAATATAAAATTTACAATTTCATAAATAAGATCATAATTTTAAAGTAATAAGAAGCGCTGGGATCTTATCTGGGAAGTTTATCTGTACGATAAACTCTATGAGGACAGTTTGAGTGTCACTTATACCAGAATAGTTTTGAACAAAAATACAATTAAGAATGATATTAAATAATGACTTGTCGAATCGATAACTGACCAAAATATTTTCGCAAGCTCATTGTGAATACTATAAAACCTAAAGCCTACGCCTTTATAAAATGTTTTTTGTGTAATTTAAACTCCCAAATTACCTCTAAATTGACGGCTTAAATACTTCCTCGATTTCTTGTTTTTGTTGATATACGCAAATTATTCCCCGAAGGTATGTAGAGTGTGCTGACAAATAAGATGATGAGGATATAAGCTTTTTTCAGAAACTCTATAAGAGCCAGCGGAAATGGAAAATCATATTTTTCTAACGCAGATGAGATAAAATCAAAATTTTGCTCACCAATAATGATACCGTCTTAAAAAACTTGTTTCTAAGGTATTTTGAAGATAACTTGCGGCTAGACCTAGAACCTTCTCGATTCCAGTACCAGAAATTTGGATTGCAATTAAAATGTCGAAGTTGGCCATAAAATTACCCTTAAAGTTATCATTCCTTTGTAAAAGGTTTTATACGAGTAAAATGTCTTAGTTTAGGAGATATTGCGCCACCTTGGCAAGGGGCCTCTTAGCCAGAACTTATAACACTAAAGGCAGGTGCGTATGCACTGCAGCTTGCCTACCTCTGACATTACAGTTTTAAGATATAAACGCATTCCAACACTCAGCCGACAAAACGTGTATCAAACAATGAGACGTGGTGACGGACAAACTTAATACCTACATATTTACATACATACAAGGCTTTGGTGTCATAAATGATAATGAAATGTGAGCGTTGCGTTTCTAATGCTTTTGTTATTAAAATTACAATAAAAATTCAAGGAAGTGTTCATAGTAATGAGATGAGAACGTGTGGCCGTGAAGCTCTGTAAGCTCCTTGTAATGTCGTAAATGTGGATACACACATATGACGGAAGGTACATATATAACTGAGTGTGTGTTGGCAATAGTGTTGGCAAACGAACTGGAAGGATAAGCATGTCAAGGAAATGATGAAGTCACCGCTGACAGAGAGTTCATGAATTTATAAATCCCGCCAATATATAAGCGCTTTTAAATATGTATGAATGAGACACTTGTCGACTTAGCATACATCTTCCTTTATTTTATTTTATTTTGGTTTATTTTGTTTTAATTTATTTTATTTTATTTTATTTTATTTAGTTTTATTTTATTTTATTTTATTTTATTTTGTTTTAATTTATATTATTTTATTTTGTTTTATTTTATTTTAATTTATTTTATTCTATTTTGGTTTACTATATTTTATTTCATTTTATTTTTTTAAATTTTAATTAAATTTATTTTATTTTATTTTATTTTGTTTTATTTTATTTTATTTTATTTTATTTTATTTTATTTTATTTTATTTTATTTTATTTTATTTTATTTTATTTTATTTTACTTTATTTTATTTTATTTTATTTTACTTTATTTTATTTTATTTTATTTTATTTTATTTTATTTTATTTTATTTTACTTTATTTTATTTTATATTATTTTATTTTATTTTATTTTATTTTATTTTATTTTATTTTACTTTATTTTATTTTATTTTATTTTACTTTATTTTATTTTATTTTATTTTATTTTACTTTATTTTATTTTATTTTATTTTATTTTATTTTATTTTATTTTATTTTATTTTATTTTGTTTTATTTTATTTTATTTTATTTTATTTTACTTTATTTTATTTTATATTATTTTATTTTATTTTATTTTATTTTATTTTATTTTATTTTATTTTATTTTATTTTATTTTATTTTATTTTATTTTAGTTTATTTTATTTTATTTTATTTTATTTTATTTTACTTTATTTTATTTTATTTTATTTTATTTTATTTTATTTTATTTTTTTTTATTTTACTTTATTTTATTTTACTTTATTTTATTTTATTTTATTTTATTTTATTTTATTTTATTTTATTTTATTTTATTTTATTTTGTTTTATTTTATTTTGTTTTATTTTATTTTATTTTATTTTATTTTATTTTATTTTATTTTATTTTGTTTTATATTATTTTACTTTATTTTATTTTATTTTAATTTATTTTATTTTATTTTAACTTGTTTTATTTTATTTTATTTTATTGTACTATTTTATTTTATTTTACTATATTTTATTTTAATTTATTTTATTATATTTTATTTTATTTTATTTTTATTTTTTATTTTTTTTTTTATATTATTATTATATTTTTATTTCATATTATTTTATTTTATTTTACTTTATTTGATTTTAGTTATTTTATTCTTTTTTGTGTACATACACATGTTTATATTCGTACACTCTAGCAAAACTAATATTTATCTAGTTGACTTATTTTACTGACGATTGTCCAATGAAATTGAATTTTTATCGATGTTATTGTATTTATATATAGCAGACGTGCGTCAAATAATCAAGGGAAACGAACGTACTTATACTAGAAATAAAGTGAGGAATTCGAATTAATATGAAGCAGTTACGTTAAACCACCGGGAATTTCGGTTGAGATTCTTACAATTTATTGCAAAGCAAGAAATACATATGTTTCTGTATATACTTACGCTACATATATACGCATATTTATATACAGCATTTCATGCAAGTTGGCAATTCAGTAGCTCCTATTAAATATTAATCAGCTAGCAAAAGGTTTGTTTGTATTTAAAGGACGAACTCCTTCAAAGCTGTTTAATTTATTTATACGTACAAAAATACATTAGTGGTTAGAAAAGTTAAACAAAGCAATAATTGAATTCTATTTGCTTAAGACGCATGTTTCTTAATGGAAAAATACGCCATCAAGTCAAAGGTGAGATTGAAATAAAATATTTATTTAACCAAGGAAAGGAAAAAATATTTACTAAGGCAATTGCCAAGTTAAACTCATGCTGTTTGATTAAAAATTAAGATGTTTGATGGAAGTTTGGTATATATTTGGTTTACAGCTTACTTTTCGATCAAGCTCCGGATTGAAAATTTCACAAAATATAAAATAAAATATTTCATCATAAGGTCATGCTTGGAATGACTTTTTTAAGAGTTTGTTTCAAAGTTGTATCAAAAAGGGCTTTATCTAAGAAAGAGTTTCAAAAACGACTTATTTGAAATAAAATTTAATACATATTCACCTGAGATAGAACGTTTTTAAATGAATTGTTAAGATAGGACCTTTTCAGAAAAAAATCTGGTGCAATTTAGGCATTCTTTTAAAAAATGTTTTAAACTCGATTATCGTGTGTATTTGTGTCCTTGGGTAAATAACTTTCGAACTTTTTCAGTTATGATAGTAAAAAAGGGATATCAAACTTCGAAAAATTAACATCGATGCTCGAAATAAAATCATAATTAAACACTAATTTGAATAGTTAGCTCATTTTTGCAACCCTCTTTCAAAAGATTGTGGCTACGATACTGATTCAAAGTAAATGCGATTTTGAACTGCTTTAAAAGTGCGATTAATACTACTTTCGGAGGATTTTTCAAACGTCATTTTTTGGTATATAAATATACCGTTTCAAATCGCAATGACGCTGACACGCCCGCTATTCAGCCAAAAGTTGCTTCAACTCTTTTTTTTATTTTTGTTCACTTCACTTTATTTTTGTTGCAGTGTTTTCATAGGCAAACAAATTCCGTAATATAACAACGCCAGACGCATTGCCATAGAATGATTCATGTCCAGTTTCAGTTGGATTTTTGCAAATACGGTTTTTGTTGTTTAAAAGCGTTTGATAGGCATGATTTTGAAATGTATGCCTCTACTTTGTTGCATTTTATTGAATAAAAAATAGTTTCCAATTGACAGCGCAGTTGTTTACACTAGTTTATTGATTCTTAAATTCATGCCGTGGCATACAGGAATCGGGATGCGCACTGTGGGGTATATCGCAAATATTGCTGTGAAAATAAATTATCACAATCACATGTCTCGACAACGGTTAGAGCTAGATAAAGTCTTAACTTAAAAACACACACATTTGCATGTTTAAAAATTGTCAAATAATAGTAAAAATTTGAAAACTGAGATTTAAAAAACATTCTGTAAAAAGTTGGTATTTTTTCCTTTTCTGTGTTTTGCAATCTAAAAACTACTTCCACTTTCAAAATTTTTTTCTTGCTTTACTTTATTTTGGGGAAATAAATTAAATTGTTTAACATGAATATTTATATAATGAGTATAGAAAAACCTTTTTGAAAAACCTAGTTTTTAATTTAAAAAAGAAATCGAAAAATACTTTATCTTGAAAACGCCATTTTGTTAGATTTTGAAATATTGAATTCGAATCTTGAGAAAAAAATATTCAATCTATGTCCAAAATTTACAAAAGTTTTTTTTTTGAAACCTGTAGAGTGCAGTTTTAGAATTCATGAATTTCTAGTACAAAAATCGATAAAACAAAATATCAAAACAAATATCAGATTTTTTACGACTTTTTTGGTTTGTAATTTAACGACTAATTATAGCTGGCTCTAGGTCAGGTTCATTAAAACACGTTATTTTATTTTTTCCCCAATATATTATAGTCTCAACCGGAGATCGTCGTCAGGGGCTACAACAACAATTTATAATTTTTAATTATTATTTTTTGAAAAAAGCTTGAGCATGTAGAAGAGACTTTGGATTTTTTGCAATAGTTGTGAAATTTTGCAATATCTTAAAAATTCCTGAAATGCCTTCAAAACTTTTAATAAAAACATTTAAATCGCTAACAAAGTTCAAAGCTGTTTGCAAAATGTTTGACTATTTTTCTACTAAAGCTGTTTCAAATATTCGACCGCCACTATATGTTCTTATAAGAAATAGGATGCGAAAAAAGTTCAGGAAAACTCAAACTGCATATTCGAAAAGTTTAAAAAATTGTTTGAAAAGTTTGAAATACTTTTTGAAATTTTTACATAAATTTTGCATACCCGAAAAGTTTCAAACTTTTGAAAATTTTAATATTTGGCATTTCAAAATTATTTCAAAACAATTTTTTTAAACTTTTTGTTGAGACTTTTCACGCATTTAAAATTATGTTTGGTTTTGCATTCAAGAAGAAAAAAATGTATCAAAGAAAAATTTGGAAACGTTTTTTTAGAGTCTTGTGTACTTTAAATTGTTTGATACAAAGTTTGATAACTTTTGTTGAAATTTTTGAGAGAACAAAAAATGTGCTTAAATTTTGTTTTTAAAGAAATTTTTTTTTTTAAATTAAAATAAATTTCAAATAATGTATATTAGAAAAGTTGTTTAAACTATTTTTCACTTTTTTTTTGACATTTTGCTGTTGATAATTTTTTTATGTAAAATATATCTTAAGCTTGACTTCCAGAGAGGAAAAGTAAACCTCTAAAAAAATTATATTTTTAAAAAGTTTATTCAAAACTCGTTTTCTTTTTGAACTGTTTGAAAACAAGTTCTGTTTACTTATTTTTTTCTAACATTCTTTCATATTAAAATTAAATTTAAATTTCCTTAATAAATGGAAAATAAATTATTTTTAAAAAACGTATTGAATAGGGTTTTTAATTTTTTTGATATTAAAAAAATATTATATAGAAAATAAATAAAATTAAAAATTAAAATTTTCCGAAAAGTTTTTCAAAGTAGTTTTGGCTTAAAAATTGTTTGAAAAATGTTTTGAGATTTTTTGAGTTTTTTCAAAATTTGCTTCATATTGGAATAATATTAATTCAAAAAAAAAAAAAAAAACTTATTTCAAATTGGGCAGTTTTAATTTTTGCATATAGGTAAATATTAAAAAAAAAATAAATATGAAGGAGTTAGAATTAAAAAATTTGAATGAGTCCGACATTGATTCGAGATATTCAAGTTTAAAGTTGATTTTTTATTATAAATTCTATGCAAATTATGGATAGTGCGTTTATGGCCGGCCATTAGATGTTACTAAAATGTCCAAAATGACTTTGATCTCTTTGTCAACAAATAAACACTATATTTAACTATACATGTATAGATACAACAAAAATTTAAAAAAAAATTTCATTCAGATACTTTTGCTTCTAGCCCCTTCACATGTAAAAATTAAAAATCATATTTTTTAGAAAATGCCTTTAAACTTGGTTATCTCTTAAAAATTGTTGAAATATTTTTAAATGTTTTTTGTTGAGATTCTTTAAAAATTATTTGCAAGTTAAAACTAATTTCACTTACCTTTCAAAAAGGAAAGAGAATATTTAAAAAAAATTATATTTTCGAGGAAAGGTTTTTAAAACTCGTTTTCATGTCAAAATTTTTGAAAACTACTTTCAGATTTTACGATGGTATTAAATTATTTTTAAAAAACGGAAAAAAAAAATTTTTTAAACAACTTCAATACTCAAAATAAACAAATATTAAAAAATAAAAATAAAAGTTAAAAATATTTGCAGAATATTTTTGCAAAACTTGTCTCGCAAATTTTTTCTAATAGAAAATTGCTCTCTCAAATTCAAAAAAAAGTAAATTTTTAAATTAGTTGCTAAATGACCTGCTTTAGCTATAGGTGTGGTTAAGATTTTTTTGACAAATTTGCTCAAAATCACTCTCAGTACATAAAAAAGTATTGAATTCTATTAATTCATGTATTTTTCTCTCGCTCCCAAGTCGGTTGTTTACATTTTCGATTGCAAAAGCACAAACATAAATATATCCACTATTGCACAATGTTAGTAAATAAATGGAATGTTTATAGCTGTACTCTGAAGCTGTGAACAGATTTGCTTTGTAAGCGAGAGTGAGTGACCAGCATTTCAAATAAATTGAACTCACAGCGCTTCAGCGCCTGTTGGTATGCTTCATTTTTTTGTTCAAACTTGTATTGTAATGTATGTTTAGTTAAGATATTTGTTTGTAGGTTTACGCTCCATTCAAGCAATATGTCCATATTTGATTTGTCATGTTACCGTTAAGTTCTTGTTCTTGCAGTTTGTTGCACATTGGCACATTTGGACCGCCCGCATGCGAGCACAAAGAGGGAGAGATATTTACACAAATATGTATTGAACTATGGAAGTATGCCACAAATATCTAATTCCTTGGTACACCTGTTTCCCTTTAGATGCCTTGTATGGTAATAAAAACAACTGATAAGAGCTACTTACATTGCAGCAGTCGAAAGTGTTTGGGTTTAGCTGCGTGTGGTGTCGATCATATGTCCGCTAAACTTAGACGTAGAAATCGTAGTGGGATTATTGCTTTAATTGGGGGAAATCTGGATTACCATTAAACTTTCTTTATGATTACTACTCAGCCTAATAAAATCAAAGTTAGCGATGCTATCTTGAACACATGCAGGAGATTCACTTACTCTCTCGTATATTACAGCCTTGTTTGTTGTCTTTTAATGAATTTTTTGCTGAATAAGCAATGTTTTTGGTAAGAAGCCATATCGATTTTTAGCGAATAATTTCGTATTGCTGAGCTCATTATTTACAATTTTTTACGCTTTATCGCTTATTTAAAACTACTGAAATAATTCTGATAATCCATTACTATAGATTAATGTCGACAGTTATTAAGATTGTTGCTTATTTTTAGCTATAACACTAAATAAATTTTATAAATATTAAAACGCCTCAGTGATATTCAAGTTTCGTATTGTTCTGGTCACTCTGAATCGTTTTCTCCCTGTTATATTTATTTTTTATATTTTTACATGCATAGATCTTATCAGGTTGTTTCGATTGCGACCAAAGTTTTTAAATTTTCTCTGAGTAAAATATAGTTGTATCAATTTTTATTGAATTTTCGATTATTTCTTTTAATTATTTTAGGTTTATCCCGTCTGTGTATTATTTGTATGTGCCGAACAGTCGTATCGACTTTAATCGATTGTTCTTAAATAAATTTCTTTTGTTATTACCACGAATTGATCAATGTTCAATAAATATAGACTTTTTTCGATAATTATCGAATAATATACAACTATTTCTTATTATCGATTTCAATCGTTTATTGTTAAACAATCTTGTTGTAGCGGATTACCTTCTTTTTGCGGGTTACTTGGCGCTGATGACCAACGAAATGTAGTTTCTCAAACTTACGTGTTGTATTTGCGGGTATTCCAATTGTAATAACAAAAGCAATGAAATAAGCTTATACTTATTCTTAAACAGTTTTATTCACTTGATAATTCACTATTGCAATAACAATTTAAGACTCAATTTGCGGGCGGTCGAATGGACTGTAGTGCGAATAATAAAAATTAAAAAGAGAAAAGGCAAAGGGACAATGCAAAATGTCATGACAACCAGGGTTGCCAGCGCATATGTATTAACCCTTGTTACTTAATATATAGTTTAACGTTAATAAATTTAAAGGACGCAAATACGAACTCATCATGCCGCCGCCCTTGAACTATCTAAGTTATAAACGTGATTTGTTCAACTTAAGATTACGATAACATAGTATTTTGAAAGATATTGAAAATTATGAATTTGATCCTTAGTCTTCATTTTCGCAAAATAAATCTTCCTTGGTCGGTAGAAGGCACAATTTGGCTATTGGTCGCCTGAATTCTCCAGTAGAAGCCTTCACCGTAACAACTCGCACCCGGCCGTCAGCTCCGGGGTGACACCTAATTACCCTTCCGAGTGTCCACTTGGTTGGGGGAGAAGGTTCGTTGAAGATAGCTACAACGTCTCCTTCTTCGAAATTGCGTGATGGACGAACCCATTTAGTGCGACGTTGTAAACTCAGGAGATATTCGTCTCTCCAACGACGCCAAAAATGTCGACGTACTTGAGAAATTAATTGCCACCTCTGATGGACATTTCCACAGAACCCTTGACCCTCAGGTTCTGGGATTGCCTTAAGCGGTTCACCGATGATGAAATGCCCCGGCGTTAGAGCTTCGAGATCGGTTGCACTCGTTGAGACCTCACATATTGGGCGAGAATTAACACAAGCTTCAACTTCTGTTAACAAAGTGCTGAAATCTTCGTAGGATAGGAGGGTTTCTCCTAAGACGCGCTTTAAGTGGTACTTAATACGTTTAATACCGGTTTCCCAATATCCACCCATGTGAGGTGCGGTCGGTGGATTGAAGCGCCACTCTATGCTGGACTCCGCAAAAAACGACTGCAGTGTTTCATCAGCCATGCACTGCTCGTACCTGTTGCGAAGTTCTTTTTCAGCTCCAACGAAGTTCGTGCCGTTATCGGAGAACATGGTCTTACAAAACCCTCTTCGATTTACGAAGCGCTTGAACGCGTTGAGAAAAGCAGGCGTCGATAGGTCCCCTACCAACTCCAGATGCATAGCACCCGTGCACATACAAATAAAGGAACATATGTATCCTTTCGTAGATTTAGCTCCTCTTCCGTAAGTATATTTGTATGAATAGGGACCAGCGAAGTCCACGGCAGTGCGTGTGAAGCAGCGAGCATAAATCGTACGAGCTGCGGGAAGGTCGCCCATTGACTGCGTAGCGGTGTTTCGGTTAATGCAGATGCACTTGACGCATTTGTGATAAATGCTGCGGATCAAACTGCGAGCACCAATGACCCAATAACGACGTTGCAATACGACCTGCATTATACGTGGTCCAGCGTGCAAAGTAAAATAATGAATATCGGAGATGATGAGGCGTGATAGCGGAGAATTTTTCGGCAGGATTATTGGATGCCTAGCGTCGTGCGTGACATCTGCGGATTTCAGTCGCCCACCTACACGGAGGACACCGTTAGGATCGATAAACGGTTGCAAGCGCACCAAGCTACTGCGAAGCGGGATCGGCCTTTTTGCTTTGCAATGAGCGATTTCATTAGCGAAATAAAAATTTTGCGTATACTTAACTAAGCAGCGTTCAGCTTCGACCAGCTCCAACCCGCTTAGAGGACCGTGCGGTTTTTCGACGAAACGCTTAGTTGCACGAATGTTGGCGATGAACCTTAAACAGTAGGCGATGATACGGCGCAGCTTGGAATACGAAGAATATTTCTTGATGACGGACCAATAATCGCTGGAGTTTGAAACATAGGCTACAACTTTGTTTCGAATGCCCAGATCGGTTTCGTGCTGATTAGTTGATTCCTCCTTCCATAACTGGTTTGTACCCTTCAAAAAGTCAGGGCCGTTCCACCACAGTTCGTGACATAGGAGGTCAGAGGGCGCTATACCTCTAGACGCGCAATCAGCTGGGTTCATCTCAGACCTTACATGGTGCCAACACTTCGGAGGTAAAACGTCTTGGATTTCGGCAACGCGATTCGCTACGAAAGTTATCCATTTACTGGGATGTCCTTGTAGCCATGCTAACGTAATGGTTGAGTCCGTCCAAGCATATAAAGGGTAGCGGAGGTCGCACCAACTGTGCAACACGCTTCGCACCAATTTCGAAGCTAGATGTGCAGCACACAGTTCTAGACGCGGCAGAGTTGTTGGTTTAAGCGGAGCCACCTTAGTCTTAGAAGAGGTGAGAGTTACGGTGACAGTACCATCGGAGTGCAGAGTACGAGCGTACACGACCGCGGCGTAAGCGCGTTCGGAAGCGTCAGCAAAGACGTGCAGCTCTGTGAACGATCCCGCCGCTCCAGACCCGATCCAGCGATTTACTTTCAACTCCTTCAACTTCTGCAGCTGAAAACGATGATCACGCCATGCTCTTTCAATTGCGTCCGGTATCAATTCGTCCCACCCAACTGCGGAACGCCAAACATCTTGAAACCACATTTTCGCCTTTATTGTTACAGGAGCGAGCAGGCCCAAAGGATCGAAAAGAGTGCTAGCATCGGCTAAGAGCGATCTCTTCGTTAGAGTTGCGGGTTCTTTCTTTAAATTAACAGCAAACGTGAAATGATCTGCCTTGGTGTCCCACATTAGACCCAACGCATGAACGTCTTTACCATCGACTGCATAATGCGAGATGCCCTTCGAAGATTCGGAAATACTCTCGTTCAGCTCCATACAGTTCGATGCCCACTTCCGTAGCTCGAAGCCACCTTCCAATAAAATTTCCGAAACGTTTCGTTGCATGGACTGAAGTTCGGTTTTGCAGGATGTACCAGTGAGTAAATCATCCATGTAGAAATCATTGAGGATTACTGAAATGGCTTTTTCGGAATCGTTCGAAGAATCCTTGGCAGTTTGTTGCATGGCTTTTACAGCCAAATGAGAAGCAGCTGCTACACCATATGTGACTCGTAGCATGCGGTAATCTTGCATTGGCGAAGATGGTTGAGGACGCCAAACGATACGTTGCAAGTCTATGTGCTTCGGCGATACGCAGACTTGTCGATACATCTTCGCGACATCAGCGGTGACAGCGAAGGGATAGGTTCGAAAACGCAACAATATGGCATAAAGTTCATGCTGCAATTGTGGCCCAACAAATAAAGCGTCGTTAAGTGAACTTCCAGAAGTAGTTTTCGCAGAGGCGTTGAAAACGACCCTTAGCTTCGTCGTAACACTTGACTCCTTCAAAACTGGATGATGCGGCATATAATATACGTCATTGGTAGTCGTTTCGGATACAGGCTCCATATGACCCATATCTATAAGTTCTTGCATGAACTCACTATAACGCGATTGCAAATCCTTGTCACGAGAAATTCTCCTTTCGATGCGTAGTAGACTTCGTACCGCAAAGTCCCGAGATTCACCCAATACTACGTCCACTTTCAGCGGTAACTCCACTAGAAAGCGACCATCAGGCGTTCTTTGATGCGTAGAAGCGAAGTGGTCTTCGCAGAAGCGCTCTTCGTGTGTGAGATGGTGTTTTTGCGGAGATTCCTCGAGTTCCCACAATCTCGTTAGCGCGCGATCGAGTTGCACATCACAATGCAACGACTGTACCTTGAGCGTTGGCGAGGACGAAGTACTGATACTTCCACACAAAGTCCAACCAAAAACTGTCTTTTGTGCCATAGGTGCGCCGAGTGGACCCTTCCGAAGTTCGGGACAGATTAGGCTGTTCATGACGTCCATCCCAACCAAGATGTCTATCCGACTGGGCTTCATGAACCCCGGGTCAGCTAGAAACAAACCCTGAATATGAGGCCACTCAGGAATGTCCAATGTCTGCGACGGCAATTCGCTTGTGATTTTCGGCAAAATCAAAGCGTCAACTGGATAGCGATCTTTAGAGAAGTACGATGACAGTACTAGCGATGTCTCACCCCTACAGCGACCTCCCCGCGATGACCCGATTCCTGTGACGATTACGGAAGACGATGTGCGAGGTAGACCCAAGCGTTGCACACACGCTTCGGTTACAAACGTAGCATGAGAACCGGAATCAAACAGCAAACGAGCCGTCTGCCATCGATCGGAGCAATCACGAACCTTTACTAAAGCGGTGGACAACAACACGGTGTGTTGCGTTACGGGTAGCGGGTTTTCTTCGGAGCTCAAATATGATGAGACAGATGCAGCGTTGGTATTGGCATTCGATGGCGAGATGGTGTGAGGAGGCGCGTTTGGAGGGGCATTAGCAGATGGAGCATTGGGAGCGATGCGGTTAGCCTCGGCGACGAAATGAGCGGAAGTGGATGTTGCGGTTGATGCTCCTATACCATGTATCAGCGTATGATGTCTTTGGTGGCATATACGGCATGCGGATGCACTATTGCAGCGATCTTTGTAGTGCCCTGGACTCAAGCAGTTCAAACAAGCTTTTGATTCTTTAATGAATTTGGACTTGGCGGTGAAATCTAAATTACGAAACTTTTCGCAGGCGTAAATCTTATGCGCAGCACTGCAATACATGCAACGCGTATTATTTTGCTCAGAAACAGCATGAAAAACTTTGGTTGATTTTGTAGCAGGTTTCGACGAAGTTGGCTTCCCTACCGATCCATGAACAGCAGGCGTAGTAAGCATCGATAACGAACGGCACCTTATCTCAAGAAAATCGGTCAACTGCTCCAAGGTAGGTGGTTCGTCACTAACTAGGGACAGCTCCCATTGCTTACGGGTCTCGAACGCTAGTTTATTGACGATCTCGTGGACTAGCCAATCATCCCAAAACTCGACAGGTCTTCCTAATGCTTTCAGCTCGCGTATATGCTGTTGAAATTCATTAAGAACGCTCTTTATAGCATCAGCAGTATCATTTGTGGCCTTGCGGATGTCAGCAATAGCCCTGAGATGCGCCTCAACAATGACGCGCATGACCTTGTAGCGTGACTTGAGTAAGCTCCACGCCTCCGAATAGTTTGCGTCACTTATTTTGAACCCGTTGATTATGTTAAGGGCTTCTCCCTTCAAGCAGCTACGGAGATAATGCAGCTTTTGTCCGCCTGACAAAGCAGCATTACAATCGACTAAGGAACAGAACGCATCGTAGAAAGAAATCCATTCAGTGGAATCACCAGCGAATGTTGGAAGATCCAATTTGGGTAGGCGTATAGAAGCAGACACAGTGGCAGACGAGTAAGTAGGTTGCGCTGCGGGCTCAGATCTGCATTTCTGAATGCGCTTAAAATTAGATAAAGCTGTGGCATACCATGTTTCAGCTTGTATGCGCGCATTCTCTTCTACCTCGGCATTTTCTACTCCACAAGAGGTTTCCACAGCATCTTGAGCGGTGTTAAATCGATCCCATTGCTCACTCAGCAAACCTAAATAGCTCTCAACACTATCAATATCTAGGTTAAATGCGTCATCTATACTTTTTGTCATATACCTTTTGATGGACTTAAGGGCAGAATCGCGCGTTTTGACAAAGGCAGACATTTTATATTTTGTATATTAACTGTATTTGCTACTGGGTATACTTTTGCTTTTGCTATTTGCGGATGGCGAACCAATTACCAAAAGGAATTGTTACACAGGCAAGTAAAAGGAAAAGTGCAGAGGACGAATCAAGGTTACAGCGATACCAAAATGTAAAATTGATTATGACACCTTTCTTTCAGCGAATTATTGCAGTATGCTTGAATGTATTTTGTGATTTACTCAATTGTATTGCTTTTGAAGAATTATTAAATGATCTGCGGTTATGTACTTGCGCTTTATGTATGGGTTATGAGCAATCCGGCTCGTATGGACCAAAAAATGTTGTAGCGGATTACCTTCTTTTTGCGGGTTACTTGGCGCTGATGACCAACGAAATGTAGTTTCTCAAACTTACGTGTTGTATTTGCGGGTATTCCAATTGTAATAACAAAAGCAATGAAATAAGCTTATACTTATTCTTAAACAGTTTTATTCACTTGATAATTCACTATTGCAATAACAATTTAAGACTCAATTTGCGGGCGGTCGAATGGACTGTAGTGCGAATAATAAAAATTAAAAAGAGAAAAGGCAAAGGGACAATGCAAAATGTCATGACAACCAGGGTTGCCAGCGCATATGTATTAACCCTTGTTACTTAATATATAGTTTAACGTTAATAAATTTAAAGGACGCAAATACGAACTCATCAAATCTTTTTGCTTAAGTTCTGTTACTTTGATCGAATTTGCTTAAGTTCGGTTAACATTTTTGGATTGCTATCGATCTTATGCTATAATAATCGATTTAATTTTATGCTCTTCGAATACTGTGTGCGTAACTCGATGATCGTTTTCATTGGTATTTATTCATATAACTTTATTTTCATAGTTTCAAATATTTATCGACTTTAAAAAAGTTAAACCAATTTTCAGTTGGGAGAGTAAAAAACGACTAGCGCTGTGTTGGACAGCCAAATCCGTTTAAACCATTAAGCACATATAAGTTAATCGATTACATCGATTTTCGGAGATTATTTTCCAAAATCGATTACTATCGCTCAACTAAGTTTTTTTTTTTTTGCTCACCTCTGTGAATTGTTACTGATTCTTAACGCTTTTTTTCGATTAACTAGTAAAAACTGATCTCTTTTTATTGTAGTCGCTTGATATTTTCGATGACGTACGATTTCTTTTTTTTCGATGATTTATCGATATTTTGACTTGTGACGGCGCGTATTTACTTAAAAATATTTTTATTTTAATAAAATGAAATCGATTTTTGAAAGTTTTCCAAACCCGACACTAACTGATAGTAGTTATTTTTCAAATGTTATGGTTGTTGAATCGATTTTAGTAACTTTTTCGATTATTATACATTTATGTCGATAAGCAGTAAACGTCAATTATAATGGGATTGTTTGATATAGTAATATAGTAATTTGTTATATGCTACACTTGTGTGCCATTTATCGATAACCAAAGGCTTTATCGATATTTTTGGTTCAGGTTTTTTATTTTATGGACCTTCACGTCTTTCTGCTGATTTGAAATTAAACGATATTTATCGATAGCTATCATGTTTCACGTTGTTTTATTGTTGGTCGCTTTGATTTAATTTTAAAAATCTGGAAAAAAACCCAGCGTCGGAAATAATTTGTTGTTGCAACCGCACAATGTGGCCACACGCCAAGTCAGCGTTTGGCAACCCGCAGCTGCTTTATTATTTTACATTTTAGTCATATGTGTGTGTGTGTATGTGTGATGTAGTGTCGAACGAGCTTGCACCTGCATGATATATGCATTTTAGCCAGCAGCAATATGTATGAACACACACACACACACACTCACGTACAATCTAAAATGTCTTGCGGTCTTCCTCTTGCTATGCTCAGTGAGGTGTACTTACCAAACTTTGTTATAGAAATAGTTGAAATTTATGTTTGTTTATATGTAAAGTAGTGCGGTGGTTAGTTAAACACACATATATATATCTAGTGGACTTCCAATACTCCTTCGTATGCATATTTAGGATACAGCTGGAGTCTCTGGTCAGCTGCTGGTAGTTTTGAGCAGCTATTTCGTAGGGCATGTGAGCGTTTAGTTGCCATTCAGGGAGCAATAAAAATTTGTTGTTTTCTTTCATGCATAATGCAAACACACAAACAAATATGCATAAGGGTTTATATATATGTATGTGCGATTGAAAATGTCGTTCCTACTTGCCACTGTGTTGAAAGTGATCTACTTTTATTTCTTATAAGAAAAGGTTCATACGTCTATTGAATTGCCAATAGTCTCAGACTCACGGACTTTAAAAAAAATGTTAAGGTAAATAAGCATATTTTTGTTATTCTTTTGGAGAAAATTACAACAATACAGAAGGACAAAGCAACAGCTTAACCCTAGCCAAATATTTCAAGGAGGTGCTGTTAGCTCAGTTAAAGGAAAGCGTTTATAAAAGGTTTTTTTTAATTATTTGCTTTGGCTAATTACACCGTGTTAAAAATTAGAAAAAAGTACTATTTTTTTGCATGCCCAGAATTTTGAATGTCCTCTCAAAATCTTTGGTTAGGGGTCAAAACACCCTTTTCAACAAGAATCACGTAGAGGGCAAAAGGCTCAACCTTTTCCAAAAATTAAACCGGATTTTGTTTTCAAAACTAAATGCAAGGTTTGTTCGGGTTTTACCGAATATTATATATAGCAAAGTTACTTGCCTAAAAAATTACACTGTGTAACATATTTGAAAAAATTTAGACTCTTTTTACGAGTCCAAAATTTATTGTAGGCCTTATCAAGAATATGGAAACTGCATACTCATCGTTTCAAATATCCCCTTAAAGTCTTGGGTTAGGTTAAAGCACCATTCGGTGCTCCTCATTCTGCCTTTATAAAACCACCACATCCAACTTACAGGGAACTTCTAGAAACTTCTGCCAATTGAAAAATGACCCAGAAGAGTATGAGTATGCTTGTTCCGTTGGTAGAGTATGCTTTGGAACGCCAATCTCTAGATTTTACAACTCATATGATCCTATGCTGTTTATTTGCTTATTAAGAACAGCTTTCCTTTTATTATCGAACCGTTTCCTTCCACGCGTTACTCGTATTCAAGCCCCAATTCAGCTGTTCTACCAAGTTTTGTGAAATTGCCTTTCAAATCGAAAGCAGATAACTCTGATTACAAAAGCTTTTAACTGTCTTCCTCCTAGCGACTAATGCAATCATCAGACATTAAATCTTTATGCACACAAATACAAGCGCAGTTCTTTACGTTTCACTCACATACATACACACATACACAACACTTGTATCCCACATTTATCAAAAGTTGGATATTAGCTTAAGAATGGGCTGTCTCTGTGGTCTTGAAATGACGTTGTTGCTGTTGGTGTTGCATTTGCAATCAAATAGACATTCATTCTTTGCATGCGTTCATTCATTTATTCAAATGTTTGTGTGTGTGTTAGGATGGGTTGGTTTTTAAATTTTTTTCTTGGTTCGCATGTTGGTAGAACCAAAGAAAATATTTCTTTGGAACAAAGTTGGGTAACCATCAGAATATTCGAATGTTTCTTTATCCTTTTCTTTAAAGACAAAACAAATTACTTTTAGTTGTTTCATTTCTTTTTTTTTTTTGCAAGTTACAAAAATTAATGCTGTATTTTTCTATCTTTTGAACTCTCATTGGATGTCGAGGGAACACATTCCAGAACATCTCCGTACAACCAAATTAAATTAAATAAATTTTTAAAAAGCTTACCATAATAAACGCTCATTTTTTATTTACAAGAGTATGTTATATGTTTTCTAAAAAATCGTTCTTAAAGTTTATAAAAAGTTGACTTCAAAACTTGAAATAATTTAGTTTATTTAACGTTTGACAAACCAAGCTTACTGCAAGTTATTTTTAAAAACATTTACTGGAATGATTTTTGCGCTATATTAAATTTTTCTCCTACTACTAGTATGGTAGTAAATTTATTTATTTAAAGGTGGAGTAGGTCTTTTCAAAATGTTGAGTGAAAAGTTATTAAAATTATTTTAAAATAAAATTTTTTTTATGAAATAAATTTTTTGGAGATCCACCCTAGTCTAAAGAAATGCACAAAGCTTTGCTAGTTATTTTTCTCCCTGTTTGTTGTGTGACTTTGCAGTTTATGTACTTTTGTCAATTAAATGATAGTCTCGAACTTTTTATTTAAGACTTTAAAAAAAATTTAATACTGAAAAGGCTTATAAATCGTTTACTAAAGCAATCATAATGTAAGCTATTTTAAAAAAATTACAAAAATACTTATTGAGCTTTACAAAATTGTTTCGCCGTTTTAAATATCTCACTTGTTCAATTACGTACTTAAAAATCGAGATTGTCACCTCCAAATGTGCAGTAAAAAATTTTCTAAATCAAATTAAAATATTTTTTTTTTTATAAAATACAAATTCAACCCCCTTTCTAAAAATTTTTTTTTTCTTCCAACCCACCCTAATTTGCATTTTTGCAACAATGCACAAAGCCTTCTTGTTTATTTGCTCACAATTTGTTTTGTTGCTGTTGAAGTATATGTACTTTCGCAAACTAAAAGGTGGTCGTGGAACTTCCTACATGCACTTCTAGGTAGTCACCAAATAAAACTGTATACCTTAAACGTGGCCTTTTCGATTTTAATTGAAATTAGAAGTTTGTGTAAGAACGGTGGCATTATTAAAATGATAATCACCAAGAGGACTTAAGGATTCCTTAGCGCTCCCGTGAGATGTAAGTGGGAAGAAGGACTTATTCAGAGCTTAAAGGAGAGTCGGCACTCCAACCAACCAAACCCAATGGTGCAGAATTGACTGAAAGACTAATTGTTACCTCATGTATCCAATACTTTTTCGCATATGTTTTTCCCTATATAGCAGACGGCTGTTCTGATTGCCTTTTTATATAAAGTTGACCGCACTAGGTGGGACTTCCTGTCCACCACAATTACATTAAATGCAACCAATAATGATTTTACCTTAGTAAAGTGTCATTTCTTAAAACCTTTTTCAATACTTTTACATTAAATAAAGTCATACCATGCGATGTGATATCAGTACTTCTACATCAAATTGGGTAACATCATATGATGTGACCTTAAAGCCTAAATTAATCAGATGTATTTTCTGTATAAACACTGTCATGCCTCAGGACATCATTTAAGTTTATATGACATTCAAAGAGGTGACCAATTATATATTTTCTCTAGATTTCAGTTCTCTTAAATTCCCTTACATTAAAAAAAATATATATGAATCCTACTACATCAAAGTAGATCTAAGTAAGTACAAGATCATATCAGACTAAAAAATAGGCGAGGTTTAGCTAGCCGAGAATTTAGCTCTAAATCAATTCAAGGAGCTTATTATTATTATTATTATTTTATTTATTACAGTCTTGTGGACTTAGATTAAATCTATGAGATCAGAATAATGATAATAGTTCCTTCAATCTTAACGAACACAGCTGTCATTTAGTACTTTTTAAGTTTTTGAAAGATACTACAAGGAGACAAAGCTGAAGACTTAACTAAATGTTCCTAGGATCATAGCAGAGTTGCTTCAAACAATTTTCAAAATAGGAGCAATCAGCATTGGCGCCGCTATCCTTAGTTCTTGTATCTAGTTACACAAGTTTTTGTTGGGTGTTTTTGTTCTTCTTGGGTGTGTACATTGTTCTGTCATGCATTCACCAAAGTGTTTGGGAGTTTATGCTCTACATATGTACTCCCATACTTTCTTACAAAATGTTGTTAACGAACAACAAATAAACAAACAAAAAGTGAATTAACACTTGAACAAGTACACCGGATACTTTTTGGGTAAATATGGGCACCAAGTGGGATATGTCTCAACTGGCAAACATTCAGCTAACAATTTGCACAACTCTGTTGGGCATAATAAAATATTGAATTGTGTTTTGAAGCGCTTTTTGATTGTACAATATATTAAAGATTTAAAATTATTTTCTCAAAATTTCGATAGTTCACAACCAAAGCAGTAATGGGGTATTGTTGTTGGTCAGTGCTACTAATTTCTTCTCAAAATTAAAAAATTATTTGCTTATCGAATCCGAAATGCGTCGTTAGGCGATATAACCGCTCTAGCTCTTGACTAAAATTTTCCGCTACAACCAGCAGTTTAACTTGAGGAATCTATTTGACATCGAGTCGGAGAAACCGGTTCTCAGTAGCCGATTTTTTTTTGTGCAGAGATAAAACGGCTTGTGGAAATCAATTTTCAAATAAAATAATCGATTTTATTGTGCAGAGATAAAACGACTTGTGGAAATCGATTTTCATATAAAATAATCGATTTTATTGTGCAGAGATAACACGAATATGTAAAAATCAGCTGTTTGAGAAAATAATCGATTTTATTGTGCAGAGATAAAACTACTTGTGAAAGTTGATTATAAGGAAAATAATCGCTTTTTTTTTTTGTGCGGAGATAAAGCGATTTTTGAAAAATAATCGATTTTTGAGCACAAGTCGATTTTCTAAAGAAAATAAAAAACCGATTGAATGTAAGTATGTAGTTATTATAATCGGTTTATTAAAAATCTATATCAGCTATTAATAAAAATGATTTACAAAATTGATTAAAAAAAAATTATCGATTAAAATCGATTATTTATTTTCAACCCTATTTAGGAGCACATAAATACAATAGCACATTATACCCAGAAACCAAGTATATTATACAACCTACCAAATCTTTGGGGGGTGGGTGCTAGCTGGGCGTACAGTTGGAACCATCTCTTAAAGTTAAAAAAGGCTTTAAACTTGGAAACAGAAAAATAGTTTGGGAGCGGTTAAACGTATAAATAGCACCTACTTATTTCTTATTTGTTTCTTGTGAAACCTAGCAAAGTTGTACCAATGCGCGAGATGCAGTAACCAAACAGAGTGGTGCCCCAGAAGAAATAAAGATAGAGCTACTTTAGGACAACTTTGATACATTCGGTTACCTTAAAAACGTCTACTTTGTAGCAAGAACCCGGTTACCGATTTAGCTAACCAGTTTCTATGATTCATATGCATGGTCCTGGAATGTCTGACCCCTTAATAGGGATGCTTAATATTATCATAAATTCCAAGCCCACGATTACAACGACACTCTTTTGCAAGAATTGGTAGAAATATACTTAGAAAACTGTCGCACATCTACTTCATGGCCAAATAGAGCAAAGCATTTTAAAGCTTTCCATCTTCTACTCCCGCATGCACTTGCGAAACAAGTAACTCGTTAATTATGGACTTGGTTGAGACTTAAGTGATGAAACACCAACCTCCTAGGTGACTTCCAGTGCCCATCAAGTCTAAGCTGTTTCAGTGAAATCCGCACCTAACAAGTACTTGCACGAGGAAGATTATTGCACTGGGAGTTTAATATTGGCGCAGTCGACCATTAATGAGTTAATTAGCTGCCTTAGGGAGTAGCAATTTTTTCATATGCCTTATTTGGCCTCCCTCACTCTTTTCCTAGAAGTTATTAGGTTAATGTAGAAACTTGTATTCACTGAAATCGCAGACTTCATTGGTTTTTGTTTGAGGAAAAAATCTCCCTGTCTGCTCAACGAACTAAATACATTCTAATTAAATTCATGTGCTGAGCTTTGCAAACGTCTGTCTTTACATATTCACATCAACATATAAACATATAAAAAATATTCAGCATTCAGTCTCGCTTCGAGCTTATTATTGTACAGGGTGGCTGATGAATTTTGCTACATTAAGAAACTCAAATAATTTTTTTTTCAGTGTATGGACTTCATTTTTCTTTTATTCATGTTAAAGCTCATTAAATTTTATTAAATATAGCTTAATTAGCTTTAAAAATAATGGAATTTAAATGCCCCCCCCCCCTTGTCGTCGATGCATGTGCGGCATCTTACCAAAAAGTTGTTCATTACTGCTTGGAGAGTTGAGACAGGAATAGCCGCAATTGTTTCTCGAATGGATTGCCTTAGTTCATTCAAATTTGTTGGTTTTGCTTTGAAGACTTCCTGTTTGCAATAACCCCACAAGAAAAAGTCAGGTGCAGTAAGGTCAGGCGACCTGGGTGGCCAACGGAATGTGGAGTTTCTGGATATCAGCTTATTGGGAAATTTTCGTCGCAATTCTGTCATAACAGGTTGGGCTATATGAGGAGCTGCACCATCTTGCTGAAACCACACAGAGTTGAAAGAAATTCTCATTCGGCGTAATTCTGGATAGAAAAACTCTCTCAACATGCTCAAGTAACGGTCTCCAGTAACCGTAACGGTGTGACCGTTTTCTTCGAAGAAGTAGGGCCCGACAATGCAGCGTGATGAAACTGCACACCACACTGTGACACGAAGTGGATGCAATTCCGTCTCATGGAGTATCTGTGGGTTGGAAGCACTCCATATTTGACAATTTTGTTTGTTTATGTTGCCGTTTAAATCGAAATGGGCCTCGTCAGACATGAAAAGACAGTTCAACATGTTTCCATCCTCTTCCACCATTTGAAGCATCTTCTGGCAAAATTCCAAACGAATCGGCAAGTCTGCAGCGTTCAGTTTGTTGGCCATTTGAATTTTATATGGGAATAAGTCCAAATCTTTGTGCATAATTGACAGTAATGACTGTCTGCTTACACCCATTTGAGCAGATAAGCTTCTTGTCGAAACACGTGGATTGTTTTGTATGGCAGCAGCTACAGCAGCGATTGTTTCCTCCGTTCGAACTGAAGGGTTTCGATGGTAGGGTCTTCTGTTGACTGTCCCATGCTCGGCAAAATTGTTTACAAGTCTTATTATGGTCCATCTGCTCGGAGGATTGCCGCCAAACGTGCGCCTATACTCTCTTTGAACCGAAACTACGGACTCCAGTGCGTGATAGCGGCGGACAATCCAAATTCTTGTTTCAGTGTCCCAGTTATCCATTTTTGTTAAATGTAAAAGTCAATCTGCAAAATAAAAAAAAAATTAACCAGATTCATTAAATAGAAAAAAAGTTATTTAATTTTGTTTTTGGTAGCGGCTTTCATTAGCCACCCTGTATACCGCTAGGACTAAGTAGCAAAGCAACATGCAATAATTTTGCTAACACAAATTTGACTCTCCAGCCAAGCAACGATTAGAAGCTACAAGATTTTTTTTTTTTTTTTGCTAAGTAAATGACTCAATCAATGCCAAATCAAGATGAGCTTAATCAAGCGCTGGGAAAATTGAATCAAAATGCAAACAGAATCAGAGCAATAGAAAAAAAAATTTGTATAACAAAGAGTAAAAGGAAAAAACCAAAAAAAATAAGGAAATAACCTAATAAAATAAGTCATACGAAAGAATAAAGGCAAGAAGTAATAACAGAATGGTCTTCAGCTTTCCCCTGTTTTTCTATAGTGGTTAGAGTTTAGCCCCATATAACTCTTTAATACCCTTAATAGTCTAACGGGAATACTTTCTTGATATGCAACATGAAAGATTAAATTTGTATGGGATATATTAGATTTAAAATTTATTCGAGTTATCATTAATTTGAACCAGAAAAGTTCATTGTTGTGACGAATTAGAATTTTTAATTGGGGGGGTGGCACCATCCACTTTTCCAAAAATTTAAACAGAAACTATTTTGTATCTTACGTTGTATTAAAATACTGATGAATGGCAATGTTCATTGGAATTAGCAATGCAGAGTTTCGTTTGATCACGCACCAGGATTTTTATATAATTAATTAGATGATAGGTGCCACAACCTCTTTTCTTATTCTCACTGCTTCAGCGCCCTGTTTAGGTATTTATGTAGTGATTTTCGCAGCATGTCTAAACGAAAAAGTGGGGTTGCAAAGTGTTTAGATTAGTTGTGTATGATTAATCAATTAGTCGGGCATGCTGTTTAATCGAAACTTGATTACTCTTTTAATCACTAAACAATAATGATCGATTAATTAAAATGATTAATTTCTGATTTAGGTAGCATTACATTAATCATAATCTGATTAATTTGATTATTAATGAGAAAGCCGTAAATACTCAAGATTTATATACTTAATCTATAAGAAGATTACGTATATGCGATTAATCAATTATTAGAAGATTTTATTTAATACAAACTTGATTACTCAATAAATTACTAAACAATAATGATCGATTAATTAAAATGATTAATTTCTGGTTTAGTTAGCATTACATTAATCATAATCTTATCAGATTGATTACTAATGAGAAAACCGTAAATACTCAAGATGTATATACTTAATCCATGAGAAGATTAGTTATGAGCGACTAATCAATTATTAGAAGATTTTAATTAATACAAACTTGATTACTCAATAAATCACTAAACAATAATGATAGATTAATTAAAATGATTAATTTCTGGTTTAGTTAGCATTACATTAATCATAATCTGATTAATTTGATTACTAATGAGAAAGCGGTTAATACGCAAGATACAAATAATTAATATATGAATAATCTTTTTATGATGAAAATGACTAATTAAAGAGTTCCAAGTAATGTTAATCAGGCTTTACCAGCCAACTACCTTAGAAATTGATGGCACAGAGTGAGTTAAGTTAAGCAAAGATATAGAGGAAGATATTTTCTCTTATATTCTTTTTTTTTAATATTTTCCTGCTGATACTTACTAACAAAATACGCATGTTAACATACATAACTTCATGTGCATGAAGGGTATACAAAAATGTCTTATCTGAACCTGAAAGAAATAGAAGCTGGAAAGCAAAATAACGAAAAAGACAGTAGCATTGGGTTAGAAAAAAAATTGAAATTTGAAGCCATCACATTCAAAACAACAAAAAAACAAAAACAAAATAAAAATTAAAATAAAAAAATATGTAGACCAAACTCATGTCTGTCATGTACTCGTAATGAACTAAATCTGTAATTGGCAGCAGAAGATTGATAGGAGTGAGCTCCCAAGCAACCAACCAACCAACCAACCAACAGAAAAAAAAAGGACAGAAATCAAAGCTTCTAGCGATAAAAACGGGAGGGTATGGAAAGTTGAATAATGATTTGTTGTTGTTGTTGCTATTTTATTGAATGTAAGTACGGTTGAGTGTGTGGCTTTAGTTGCAACATTTGATTTGTGGCATAACCCAATTTCAAAAAGAAACTTTACAGGCAATACATGAAATGTTATCAAAAGGAAAACAAAAATTGGGAGCTAGACAGGCAACAAGAGTAACAACATAAATGCGCCCGCTAATATGAATTTGCATGGAAATTGTTTGTATATTTTCCCGCATGTATAGACCCTAGCAAATAGGATTAAAAATGTGTAGATAGCAGAAAGTAAAAGCAAGCCTTTTTTTGTGTTGCCGTGGAAAAAATTTAAGCTCAGACAAACATACAAAAATAAAGCAGCGGTTTGAGCGAAAACATAAATTATGCAAACGAAAGTGAAAGTTGTTGAAATGAAGAAAGGAATTTAAAATTGAGTAATAAGACAAATGCAAATGGCTGATGATTCTCGATGGAATACAAAAGTGAAAGAAATGAGAAACCCACTGAAGTTTGCATTTTAATAACTTTCTTTCTTTTTTAAATATTAAGCATCTAGAGAGCTCTGAAAAGAGCTATTTTCACATTAAAACAATATTTGAGTTCTTTTAGCATCAAAAAAAAACAAGAAACAATACTTTTCAGGAGCGATTTTCAAACATCAGTTTTGAAACTTTTTCTTGCAAATGTGCGATTTTCGATAGTTTCGATATCTTACAAAAATGGCTTCAATAAAGCGTTGTTTAAGTGACAGTTTTGAAATTTTGAAAATTTTTGAAATAATTTTGAAATTTTTTTCGAGAATATATTTTTGCGATTCGACTTTTTCATTTCATTTTGATTTTTCGTTTTGCAGCTAAAACATTCATGAAAGTATATTTTTTAAAAGCATTTTTCAAAACTTAGTTTAATTTTTTTTTACTGAAATAAGTTTTTCAAAAACATTATTTCAGACGCAGTTTTCAAATTTGTAAAAGATGTAGCAAAAGCTTTGAAATTCCTTTCGTTATTTTCTTTTTACATATAGGAATTTTGCATCTAGAAATCGCGCAGATTAAGAATTTTCATAAAGAAATAAGACCTACACTTCTTTTTCGTTTTTATAATTAAGAAAGGGACACAACTATATTTTTCAAAATTTTTTTTCAAATCTTAGTTGTAAAATGTATGCTAGTTTTTGATGTTTGAGCTAAAAACTAAAAAAAAATCAAGAATGACATTTTCAGATATGTTTTTCAATGTTCAGTTTTAAAAGTTTTGAAAGTTTATTAAATTTTTCATAAATCTTTTTTTTTCGAGATTTTAAAGAATCGCGACTTTAGGAGACTTTATTTCAAAATTTCCCAACCTTTGTGTAAATATTCGAGTTTAGAATTAATACGAAAAAATATTGAATTATATTTTTCAAAAACGTTTTCCAAATCTCAGTTTTGAAATTTTTTCACTTTTACGCTATTTTGGGTACTGGAAAAATCAGAAAGAAAATGTTTCGGAAATGCTTCCCGAACTAAGTTTAAAATGTTTGAAAAGATTCCAAAATTTTTTAAAAATTTAATTTTTCACGAATTGAGTTTCAAAATTTAAAATGTTTCCAAAGTTTTTTAAAAAGTTTGGAATTTTTTTTTAATATTTTTGAGTTTTCAAATTTTGTTTTGTTTTATATTTTTGAATTCAGCATCTAAAAATCTCGAAGAATATTTTTTTTTTATATGAAACTAATTCAAATTTTCTTTTTTTTTAAATTTTCGAATTCAGCATCTGAAAATCTCGAAGAATATTGATTTTATATGAAACTAATAGTTAAATTTTTTTTAATTAAAGAATAGATAAAACTACATTTTTCAAACACTCTTTTCGAGTCTTGGTTGTAACATTTTTAGTAATGTGCCATTTTTGTTGTTGTAGCTAAAGAAACTGTTAAAAAATCAGTTTTGAAATTTTTAGAAGTTTTTAAAAATTTTGAAATTATTTTGGAATTTTTTTTTTCTTTTTTTTCAAATAGAAAGCTCTCAGACGAGATAATTTCATATAAAAGTTATGCTTATTATTCTTTTAACATTTAAAAAAGAAATAAAAATATATTTTTCAAAACCATTTTTCAAAACTAATTTTAAAAATTTTTATAAATGCCGTAAATGTATTGTTAAAAAGTCAAGAATACAGTTATAAGTTTTATTTGATTTCTGTTAAAAAATAAACAAAAATATATTTCAAAAGTGTTATCAAAAACAGTTTCGATATTTTTCACACATCTTCGATTTTTCTAACATTGGCAAACAGCAGCGCTGTGAAACTGAAATGCGAACCAGTTTGAAAACTTCTACTGAACATTTTTTATATTACCTGATGCTCAAACTAAACGTGAAAGAGTAATTTTCCTGCCCTAAAATATACTCAGTTTGGAGTTTTACATTGCCCTACTCACACCAATTGTAAACATAGAAATACGCGTCGATGCCTTGATAAGTGTTTGTGGTACTCCCCACAATGACCACTGAACACAAATGAGCCACAAATCGAAAATCGCTGCATGAAACTATTCATGTTATTGTGGTATTGTGGGCGATTGGTAGAGGGTGGGTAGTGCACAAATATATCAGCAAACAATACGACATAGAAAAGTAGTATTGGTGTATTTAGAGTGCCAAATAGGTAAGAGCAAAAGTGGAATGCAACGAGCATCAGCAACAAAATAGATAACGAAAACCGTCCAAAGCAAAAACGGACGCGTAGTTTTCAGAAGCGGGGCAGCCGTTATGCAGGACATAAGCGGAAATTGTGGAATTTTAGTAATGTTTTTGTTGGTAGTTGGTCACTCAACCGCTCATAGTGACAACGCTAAAGAGTAACTGGCACGTGACCAATATATTTACTTAACAAAAGCTACTAAAACAATTCTGTAAATGTTGTGTCAATTGACTATTTACAATTTGTACAAAAGTGTTGGGGTTTTCCTTATTTTTGTTGATGTTGTTGTATGTATGTTGTTGTAAATACTGCTGTATAGCATTAATGTGAACTAAATATTTGGAAAATGGCATGCATTATTTGCACCACACATGCACATAAAACGGAGCTCACAGAGCCATTACAAGTTAGCTTCGGTAAACATTTTCCAAATACTAACGGCCAAAGGTGTGCTTCAAGCGCTGGTTGGTGGAGGGGTGCGAGTAACCAAACCTACTGCGAGCATAGCAAAGCTGATCAGATTGTAATTTATTGTGTTTCGACAACATTTTGCTTTATCATTTTCTATGCTTCACGCTTTGCGCTTAAATATATTTGCATCTGTATCGGGGCATAAACGAGAATTCACTTATATCAACGCTACATATGTATTATAACCAGAATGCACTCACATGTGCAACACGTCGTATGAGTAATTGGCCATAAAATGAAAACAAGTAAGTTCCATTTGCCATAATAAATACACAAATTAGCTGGCATCTATGGCATTACCTGATAAAATTTTAGAATATAAGCTAAATAGTGGGAATCCGTTGGTCTGCCAGTAAGTTGTATGTGCTACATAAACATAATTATTATTTGCATATGAAATACGCTTTGTTGTGCATATTAGGTTAGCAAATGAAAATAAAATAAAATAACATAAAATAAAATAAAATAAAATAAAGAAAAATAAAAGAAACTCCTCCCGTGAAACGGGTTGTGCGTTGGGTTTGGGACCCACCACATAAAACAACGTTCCAATGAAATTCAACAACAAAGCCTCGGATATGAGAACCCCTTTTTTAGATGACAACACCCGCCGGTCAAAATCGCCCATCCGGTTAGATGACCATTTGAAGAAGAAAATAAAATAAAATAAAAAAAAATAAAATAAAATAAAATAAAATAAAATAAAATAAATGAAAATAAAATAAAATACAATAAAATAAAATACAATAAAATAAAATAAATTAAAATTAAATAAAACTAAGTAAAATAGAATAAAGTAAAATAAAAGAAATTAATTTAAAATAAAATAAGAAAAAAAAATAAATTAAAATAAACTAAAATAAAATAAAATAATATAAAATAAAATAAATTAAAATAAAATAAATTAAATAAATAAAAATAAAACAAATTAAAAATAAAATAAAATAAAATAGACTAAAATAAAATAAAATAAAATAAAATGAAACAAAATAAAATAAAATAAAATTAAATTAAATAAAATAAAATAAAACCAAATAAAATAAAATTAAATTAAATAAAATAAAATTAAATTAAATAAAATAAAATAAAATTAAATTAAATAAAATAAAATAAAACTAAATAAAATAAAATAAAATAAAATAAAATAAAATAAAATAAAATAAATGAAAATAAAATAAAATACAATAAAATAAAATAAAATAAATTAAAATTAAATAAAATTAATTAAAATAGAATAAAGTAAAATAAAAGAAATTAAAGAAATTAATTTTAAATAAAATAACCAAAAAAAAATAAATTAAAATAAACTAAAATAAAATAAAATAATATAAAATAAAATAAATTAAAATAAAATAAATTAAATAAATAAAAATAAAACAAATTAAAAATAAAATAAAATAAAATAGACTAAAATAAAATAAAATAAAATAAAATGAAACAAAATAAAATAAAATAAAATAAAATAAAATTAAATTAAATAAAATAAAATAAATTAAAATAAAATAAAACAACATAAAATAAAAGAAACTAAAATAAGATAAAATAAAATAAGATAAAATAAAATAAAATAAAATAAAACAAAATAAAATAAAATAAAACAAAATGAAATAAAATAAAATGAAATAAAAAAGTGTAAAGAAAATAAAAAAAATTTAAATAAAATAAAATAATAAAAATAATATAATTTAAAACAAAACCAAATAAACTAAAGTAAATTAAAATAAGCTAAAATAAAAAAAAATTAAAAAATTAAAAAAAAAATAAAATAAAATAAATTAAATTAAAATATAATAAATTAAAATAAAATTCAATGAAATTAAATAAAATTATAAAATAAATTATTTCACTGCATATAAATTAAGGGAAACGAAAAACACGGATGAAGTGGAAAGTAAATGAATGAAATATAATTATAAATAATTGTGTATTCTGTGGAAATTCGCGTAGTAGTAGCTTAAGGGACACTCTACTGAATTGAAAAAACAGGTAGGGTCTGTCTCTAAATAACGTTATGCCTCCAATTGTCCTCAGTTAATGCTATTACTAGTTTGCCTGCCTATTAAGATTTAAAAATTCAACATTTATTTGATTAGTTAAACCTCAAATCAAGGCCTCTTTGCCTAAATGTATGCAACACTCTGTAGTTAAACGCGTTGCGGCATATCAAAATATTCCTTGATGTACGTTGTTTAAGTACTTAACGCAACTATCCGAGCATTAAAGGCAATTTCCTGTTTACGCACACATTTCCGCCGCCGTCTTGAGCTGCTGTCATGTAATCGCGTATTTTTATTATGGAAGAAGCTTACTGAAATAAAACAAAAGTTAATTGTGGCTCTGCAAACGCTGTCGTCAAGTGACAGACCAATGAAAATGTGACAAAGTAGCAAGTACGAGTAAATGAAAATTGGGGGCGTTTGAATGTAAAAGTCAGCAATGGTTTATAGGACTTCAAATCACACCCCAACAAGTATATCGGTATGCTTTTTTCTCTTTTTAAATAACTTAAAGTAAGTTTACTTTTATAATCGCTTTCAGTGTTAATTTGTGGCATTGGAAAACTTACTACTACCGTAATAACGCATATTCGTCCAAAAATTTGTTAAAAATCACTCCACATTTACATAACTTTTGGTATGGTAGATGCCTTAAAAGGGTAAAAATGTATAATTTATCTATATGTTTTTACGAAATTTAGCGGAACATCAATAAGTACCCCACTCTTCGAGCGATACTCCACGCAGAGAACGAGAATTCTCAACAATCCTTAAAGCGATCCTTTTCCTATTGACAATGTTAGGCGTGCTGCCCTACCCAAATGCTAGGTGCCAGAGTGAATTTTCGGCAGGTAACATCAAAGTTTTAAGAAAAGTACTTTAGAAATAGGGGCAACACTGGGAGGATGTATTTCTGCCATGACAGAACCCTCGAAAAAATCCACCTGCTTCACTGTGTATGTATTCAATATATATCAATATTAGAAAGATGTTTTCCTCGAAAAGTTGCACTGAAGATGGCAGCATTAATTTCACTGCTCCATTTGCTGCTTTATGAGATTGCTTGATAACGATTTTGAGTTAATTATTCGCTGGATTAATTTAATTTTATATGTTTGGACAGTCCACACCTGAAAAGATACCAATAAAAATACACTCAATTTTCAAAAACAATAACCTTTTCAGGTTGATTTCAAAACACTTAAATTTTAGCCCATTCGATATTCTGCCAAAAGTGCACCTATACGAACAATGGCAGACGATAATAGAAATGTCTTCATATTTTCGTTGATTTCGTTTATTTGTTAGGGTCATTTGCCGTCCACTTGAAATTTCTATTCCCATTTATGAGCTCACTCATATATTCTATGCATACGAGTACAAACTCTTATCAATACATCGGATGTGTACTCCTATACATGTGTATGTAGATATATACTTCAGTGTAACTTTAGTTGTTTGTTCAGAGTCGCGTACGTGCTCCATTTAATGGCATAAATATAATGGACGAAACCATTATTTTGTTAGCTCACTTTGCGCCAGTGAGAGCCGTTCGGTCATTTTATGATTTCCTCAAGTCTGCTCAGTCGATTTATGTTAATAAATATGTATTTGGCTATTTGTTTTTATGTTTTCTTTTTTTTTTTCTCAGCTAAAAATCCATTTTTCTGTGTTTCTGCAGTTGTAACAATTGCAGTTAGTTCGTACAATTATTGCAAGTATCCATTAGTTTATTGATATCTTCATTGGCAAGCAATAATATTATTGACATTAAACTAAATAAAAGTAGTATTTTCGCATGCTTCTTATTAGGTCATATATGTATCTGCAGGCTCAGTCGAAATGGGGGCAAAAGCAATTCGCGGTTTCGACGCAAAAGAATTTTAGAGCAAACTCGAAGTAAAATTTTTAGCGGTTTTGACTTTGCTAGCAAATTTTGAATAGAATTTTGTGTAAATTTTGGGGCGCCTTGCAATTTGAGGACGCATTTGCAATCCAGCAATCACACGCATTATATTGATATATTGGTTTCGATAGCATCACGACACTACGTTTCAAACCTGTATTACGCGGAATGGGAATTGAACCAACACTCCACCTTCAAACAGCGATTTCTTGATGGTTATTGTTGCTTTTTTTTTATTAAATTCCGCTTTATTGCAAATTTCCAAACGAGCTGTGGGAAAAATATAATTTGAAGCAGACCTGTTAATTAGTGATTACTAATCGTAGTGATTACCGCTTTGATTAATTATTTTCTAGAGAATACATTTAATAATTGATTACCTATAACTTTTAATTTTAAATGATTATTTCCAAATTAATTAAGATAATCAAAAAAAAAATTATGATTTTTTACGATTATTTAACAAAAACCAAAAATAATAAAAAAAAGTTGTTTTAATTACTTTGGATAATTTTTGCATTTTTTTTTTGTTTTTCTTTTTTTAATTATATTTGATTTTTTTCAGTGTTGTTGTAGAAGCACATATATATACACATCAAAAATACTAAATAAAATCAAACAAAACCAAAAATTATTGAAAAAATTTTAAAAAAACCAAAAATAATAAAAAAAAAAGTTGTTTTAATTACTTTGGATAATTTTTTGATTTTTTTTTGTTTTTTTTTTTTAATTATATTTGATTTTTTTCAGTATTGTTGTAGAAGCACATAAATATACACATCAGCAATACTCAATAAAATCAAACAAATTCAAAAATAATTAAAAAAATTTAAAAAACCAAAAATAATAAAAAAAAAGTTTTTTTAATTATTTGGATAATTTTTGGATTTTTTTTTTTTTTTTTTTTTTAATTTTATTCGATTTTTTCAGTATTGTTGTAGAAGCACATAAATATACACATCACCAATACTCAATAAAATCAAACATAATCAAAAATAATTAAAAAAATTTTTAAAAAACCAAAAAAAAAAAAAATCAAAAAGTAATCAGAACAACTTTCTATGATTATTTTGGATTGTTTTTGATTTTTTATTTTGATTTTCTTTGATTTTATTTTATTGTTTTTTTTCTAATCGTAATAAATTAATAATTGCCTTTTCTTCAGAAACAATTAAAATAATCATTACCAATTAAAGTAATCATTACCAATTAAAAAAGCCGTCTAATTACTAATTACTAATCAAATTTAATAGGTCGGTTTTATACTACCTTAATTAGTTTATGCTTATTTTTATAATTTATTTTTCATCTTTTTTCTTCTACCTATCTCCACTATAGTCTTTTTATTGGTCTTTCATTTGCTCAGCACGCCAAATCCATTTACACTTGTCATTTCCCTTTATTGCAACGCCAAATTCTAGACTGGAGGCAGTTGGCAGCCTACACTTTTGGCTCGATGCAACAAAGAAATTTCACACTCGCTTTGCTTTAGTGTTATTACTATATTTACGAGTATTTCCATGTTTATACGATTATGGGAATTAGATATAACTCAATTTATATTTGGCGAAGTTAGAGAACGTACTTTGATGTGAAAAATAAATGGAAATGCTTTTAATTTCGCGAAGCTATAGAAGTTAAGTGGAGCAGAATCAATCTTTTCACTTTAACTTTTACACCGAAAAATTTTTGGAACATATAAATGGCCGCCTTATTCAAGCTGAGATGGACATGTCCTGATATTTGCTCCGACAATAGAAAGCTTAAAAGATTTTTGAATATTGACAAAATGTTGAAACAACATACAAAGGTTTGGTTCTTACTATTGGAGTGAATTTCCATTAAGAAATGGCTGTTTTGGGAGATTTGAGGATATGCTATTGGTGGCGCTGTGGTCATAATATTTTTATAATTTTATTTACTGAGAAAAAATAAAAGAGGAAATGAGATAATAGCAATAGGCAACTAGAAACGACAGAAAGAAAGAAGAAAGAGAGGTGAAGATGGTAAAAATAGTTAAAGAGGCAGCCGATAAAGAAGGTACGAAGTCGAAGTGAGAAAGAGAGGGATATAGTTGAATATAGAGAGAGATAGTGGAGTCAAAAAAAAAAGGAGTTAAGCAGTAAAATTAATAAATATGCTTATATCGATTTACATGAGGGAGGGTAATATAGGACGATATAAGGTGTGCTAGGATGGGACGCAGAGCTTATGTCAAATCGATATAGCTTTGGGCATGAACTTTTTACAATAGGTACGTTTCGTCGTTGGGTATATGCTGTACATGGTATTGGAAGAAGCAATCAAACTCCCCCAGGCAAAATAAATGTTGAAGACATCATAACTTTAATTACATTTGGTTCAGATTAATCCCATTTGAATATACATAGGCAAATCTGCAAAATTTTGTATGTAGACGGAAGCACGGACCCTTCGAGGATAATGCTCAATTCTATGTATATCAGTAAACATTAAAAGTAGCCTCATAGTATTTCATATAGAGATCCTATATAAACATGGGTAGATGTGAGGTATAGAAGAAGATGACGTACCGGTTCTACGTACCGGAATGACTCGGATTTTTATATCCGACCAAGGGCTGTTATTTCGACACTACCTTGTCTAACTTGTCACCTTTCCCTCTAACATTGCCATCCTCCGAGCAGCTCCTTGCAGCAGGGCTGCTCAAAACTCTCCTGCTCCAAGCTGGTGTTGAATCCAACCCGCGATCAAGAGAATGGATCTGCTTTAAGATTTGCCTCAAACGTTCAAACTCAGTCCAATGTAATACTTGTAAAAGATGGTTGCACAAAACTAGGTGCCCCGCACTAAACCCCTGCACACATAGGCCCCCTAGTTTCTACAAAGCTTTTGTGGCCTCTTGCTGTTCACACCCTAAGGCATCCTGTGATCAATGCCGATCCAGTGTCGCACCTCTACGACTAATAGCACTAATACTGCCCAGCAAGTAGTGTATAACTCCCGCTGCCGCTCACGCCCACCGGCGCCAACACCTCACACAGCTGCTCACCCTACTTTCTACGTTGCACTTCTCTTTTAGATGTGAGCAATGCTGAGCGACAGCACACCCCCCACCCCCCTCCCACTTACAACTTTCCCTTCTTCTTCCAGCACTAGCACAAATGTAAGCCAAAACCACCAGCTCCTGGTCCCTTACACTATACGCCATTGCGGTTGAGACTATATACACCTGCGACATCAGCCAAATGGAGGAATGGGAATTAGAAACAAAAATTTCAATTGGGAATAGAAATAGGAAGAAGTATAGGAACAGGAATAGGACTAAAAATAGACATAGGTACGGGTATAGAAGAAAAACTAAAGAGAAGATAAATTAGAAAAGAAAGGAAATATTTTGAGATAAGGATAGAAGTTGACGACTTGGGGAGAAGAGCAAGCGAGGAATAGGAACAATAAAAGAGTATAGGAATAAAAAGTGGTAAGGAAAGCAGCAGAGTAAAATAAAACAGATAATTAGGCAGACAAGGGGATATTGGAGAAGAAAAGAAAAATTAAGAAGGGCAAGCTAGAGGATGACAGACGGAGATGCAAAAGAGGCGAGAGCAAGTAAAATTTTCTAAGTTAGTTAAGCAAGTTAATTTGTATTCTATTCATAGTTAAAAACCGAGAGATCCATTTAATGGCTTTATTTTAAAATAGAGTTTAAGTGTTTTCTCATATCTGCGAAAGCTACGACTTAGAAAGTTTTCCTAACGACAACCAAATTCTCCAGCAGAGTAAGGGGGACGCTTCGAATGAGATACATACCCATGTGGATAATCACTTTGCCGCCCTTAGTGTTTAATGTTTGCCCAGTAAGTTTCGCAAATGTCGCCAACACACACTCCACAACGCACAAAATAAACCCACAAGCCATTTTAATGCCAAAATTCTAATAAAATATTTATTAATAGCAACAATAATAATAATAAAAATTATTACAACAGTAAAACAAACCGACATGGTAACAAGAAAATACGACAGTAACAAGTCTAATAAAATTGGCAGCTGCTTGTTGTTCAAACAAATTAGCAAATATCGTAAAATTATTTAAAAAAAAAAGCAAACAAAATGAAACAACAATAAAAAGTGAAACAGCGCTCGTAAATATTCATGTTTGCATGTGTGTGAGATGCGGGCGTTTTGGTGCAGAGTTGCTACATGGCTGAAGCGCGTTATTGCTAGGCGCACTCACACACACACAAGCGTTGCGCATTCAGGTTAATGTCCTTGAAAGTAGCCTTATGAGTGGTAAATTGATGAGGGAATTCAACATTAAAGTAAGAAAGTGCTTTTGGGGCCAAGCGAGCAAAGCAAAGTGCTTTGAAATTGATGAGCATACGCACATAGTCATCAGTGTTGCCACACGATTGTGATTTTATATTATAAATATAAGAGTCATGTTAAAGCAGTAGCCCCCATACGACACTTTTTTCTGATAAGCGGGGTTCAGGTCATGCATCTTTGAATTAAGAGGGTAAGACCAAAGAAAAAGCAAATAAGTCAAACCATATGCAATTATAAAATTTTTTATTTTTTTTTTTTCAATTCAATTAAACAAAAAAATGAAGTAAATAATTTGAAATTTTGTTTTTCCTTTTTTGTTTGCTTCGATTTGGTTTTTAAATTCTCCTTAACAAAAAAACCTTTTTTATTTCTAATACAGTTTGTTTTTACGAGTTCAACTAAGTAATTAATTTGAATGTTTTTTGTTTGTAATCAATTTGAAAGTGTTTTATTTTCCTTTTATTTTTTATATTTAAACTAATTTTTTTGTTTGTTTCGATTTTTTTTTTTTTGGAAACCACGTAAAATTAAAACATATTTAATAATAATTATATTTAATGTGAAAATTTTGTTTGGTTAACAAGATCAACTTAAAAAAAACTAGCATAAGATTAATTTAAAATTTTGATTTTTTTGTTTTATTTTATTTTCTTTGTTAATTTGATGTTTCCCAGTTATTGAGTTTTAAAGTTTTTTTTTTTGTTTAACTAAAATTTCTTGTGGTAGCAATTAATTGGAAATTTTCTTTTTTTGTTTTGGTTAATTTGAAATATTTTCTTTTATTCACCTTAAAAACATAACATTTTTCATTAATTAGAAAGTTTTTTTCTTCGTTAAGCTTAACTAATTAATTTCAAAGGTTTTTATGAAATTTTTTATTTTTTTTTTTTTTATTTTTTCGGTTTTTTTTTTAACTCATCTTAAAAACAATTCAAATTTTTAAGTGATAAAGATTTTTTTTTGTTTAACTACATTTTTATTTTTCTGTTGTACTTAATTTGAATTACTTAATTTGAATTCAACACAAAAACCCGAACCATCTCATCATGATTCCTGAAATTGTGTTTTTTTATTCACCTTAAAAGCGTAACATACTTATATAATTTGAAAGTGTTTTTTGCTTAGTTTAAATTTTGTTTTGCTTGACATCTGTTTTAAGGTTTTTTTTTGTTTAATTAGTTTTTTTTTATTCACCTTAAAAACAACACATATATACAAAATTTTAAAGTGTTTTTTTTTTTTTGGAAAACTAAATTTTGAGATTTTTTTTTCGATTTTTTTTTTTGTTTTTTTTTTTTTTTTGTGTCACGAATTGAAGTAAGACCTCAAACAGTTTCATTAATTTCACATATTTTTTTTTTGTAATAGAGTGCAAAAACTGCTATACTGAACTTCAATCAATTGTCAAAATCTTCTCTACAGAAATATAATTTGTAATTTCAATGGAAATCAAAACACGGAAAAATGTTCAACAGCAACAATGGCACACGTTTCTCGTAGATTATAAAAGCAATGTTAAAAGCTTCATGTACTTGCAGATTCTAAATAACAGGGAATCAAGCTTGTAAAAAAATAAGCTCCATTCAGTCAAAATGAAATGTATTTGCCTGAACTGCAAGTATTACGCACTAACACTCACACATTCGTGAATATTTAACAAATGAATAAGCAAAAACTAAACTGAAAACGAATAACTGGTTGTGACTGGTGTTAAGTGTAGACAAGTGAAAGTTGTCAGGGGCTGGCGGTAGGAGGGGGTTTGGAAAAATAAATTTCAAATTGATTTTTTGCTTGAACGATGCAATGCTGTTGAATGAAAGGAATTTATGGCAAAAGCAAATATAAAGTGAAACGAAAGGTTGATAATATCATATGTACATAAATATTTGTGCGTGTGTGTGTTTGTAAATGTGTGCAGTGGTGCTGAGTGCATGAGCATAAATTTTCCATGTTTGCATATACAACCAAAAAGACTCATGTTGGTGTGTGTGATGTACGTATGTATGTGTGAGCGTGTGTGCAAATGAATTCTGAAATGACTTTACTAACAATGATATTTGTATGTAAGTAAGTGCAGCTACATGGAAGTGAAATCAACTTTTTGTAGACTAGTTCAAAACTAGTCAGCACATAGTATTTTCCCATATAACCAACTAGTATTTCTTTGTTAGATTTCAATTGTAAAATTTCGGTTAGTAATATACCAGTCTCAAACTAGTTCAAGATAACCAAGACAAATTTTAATGGATAACTACTATCAAAGTACGTTCAAAAAATACAAATACGATGTCGACTTGGCTCAAATGTTTCGAAACCTTAAACGCAAGAAAACACAAAGCTCACCTGAGTTTTTCGCGGATTTGCATATTGTAGTAGTATTCTGCAAAAATTACAACTTTTCCTGTACAAAGTTTGGTCTTTTTTGAACTAGTTTGCACTTAGTCAGAAAGTTCTAGTTGTGAACTAGTTCTTTTTCTGACTTGTTTGGCTTTTCAGTGCAGCGTACATACGCTTATATGTATGTCGCATAATCTAGTTAATAGAAATGAATTTAACATTTTTATTGAAGCTATGAAAATTGTACAAGAATTGCTGTGATGAAGTTTTCTATATACAGGGTTGCCAAAAAAAATATATTTTTGTGTTACGTAATTAAATCTAATTATGAGAAAATTAAATATATTAAAAAGTGTAAGTTACACCTTATGTTGCTGCGTCCTGTGAAAAAATTGAGTAATTCAATAATAATTTTTTGTTTTTTTGGGGTTCAGTGAGAGCTAATTTTCATAGTATGTACCACGCCTCCTTTTCTCTGAGTCCCTATTCTATATTCTAGGAGTATTAAAAATAAACCCATAATAACTGTACGCTAAATTTTTGGGTTCTAATTTGCATAGTTTCAAAGACATTTTGTATGAAAATGCCTTTTCATGCGAGGGGCCATGACCCCTTTTCCTTTATTGTCTGGTTTTCTTGAGTCCCTCACGATTAACCTCATACGACTTTATGTGGATTTAATTTAGGTTTGACTTCATTTAACTTCTGCCAGAATTTGAGTCACATAGCATGAATATATTTAAAGATATTCAGTATGAAAAATCGCACTTCCTTAGATAGTGCCACGCCCCATTTTGCCCCATATCCGTTTTCGTGAATTTTTTTTTTATATTTTTTTAATTTTTTTTTTAAGACTAACCTCACACAAATCTTTACTTTTATATCAGTGCTCTAACATAACAGTGCTCTGGCACTCCCCCTTGATAGCTCGGGTGCTTCACATTTGGTTAGTATGTTGCAATCCGTTTTCACCTGCACCCTGTTTTGAAAAATTCGGAACGTGCAATAAGAACTTCTGTAAATTATTCATTTATTCATGCACATGTATCTAGTTGTTTAATGGAATTAAGAGAACTAATGATATTTTCAAGTAAATGGCAAAAATGTTATTATGAGACACTTATAATAAATATTTGAAAGTTTTCTGAAAACAATTAAGATAAATTAAAAAAGAAGCACAAAGACAATGGAATATTAATTCTAATTCACACTTAACAGAACTGGTTTTGAACTAAATATGAAATAGATAAAAGATAATATTAACATACCAGCGCTATCAACGCCGCCGGCCTCGGAATTATTAGACATTTAAATAACCCCTTCAAAAAAAAGTCCTAGGTAGGGCACTGGTGGTAATTCATCTAACTCCAAATTTTCTCGTAAAATGGAAACCACGTAAATAGAAAGATATATTTCATAGAATTGATAGATTTACACTGGTTGAGGCTTTTAAACGGCATATGCGAGTTTTCATGAATTGCTTGATTTATCGTGCCTTTAAGTACTTATTTGCAATGTGGTATGCCATGGCGTATACGCAACATTTGCTGGCACTACAACATAGCTGCCCATAGCCTATACACCGTTACTCAGGTTTTTTTTGTTTAACTAGTAGGCATTAAATTTTAAAAATTATTGTTCACCGGTGAGCACTAGTGAAAGAAACTGTATTAAAAAGGCGATAAAGTCGGATTGTAGAAAGGCAATTTTTATACACACAAAAAATGTTAATTGAAAAAAAAAAAATTCATTTTTTCAGGTTCATTATTTATAAAACATTTTCCGTTTAATACACACAGTGCTGAATTCCATTTTTTGGGAATGAAAATCACCTATTCATGTTATAATCTGCCACTGAATTTAACAGTTATTTTCAAAAGGTAAAAAGGAATGAAATTTACTTTTAACCTGGCTCATCCTTTCTTTTTTTCGGTAACTACAATTTTTAATTTGAGCTTCAGTTTTTGAATTCAATATAAAAGCTAGAACTTGTCGCTTGTTTGGAAGTCCAAAAAAAAAATATATTTTATTAAATTTTCTTTACCCTGGTTGGAATATATTTTATGCGTTAATGCGCACGATATCAAGTAGTTGCTTCATAAAATAATGTTCGAAATTCAAAAGATATTCATTTTAATTTGAAAATACTCTATTTTTTAACAAATTACTCAACTTTTTTCGGGGTTATGTAATTAGTGTAATAATAGTATACAGGTATATTTTGCTGGGAAGAGTATCTTTATTGAAAAATTTGTACGAAAAGACACACTTTTAATTTTTTCTACTGCACCGTAAGAAATCGTTGTGCACCTTTGCATAAGAGTTTTGGTTCTCACACCCTCAAACCCAAACTTGCCAAAATATAAAAAAAAAAATAAATTAAATGAGCAAAGCTAAAAAGGTTAGATATGCTTCAGCTAGGCAGAAGCTCTCGATAACTTATAAGGAAAAAAATGGATGTTGGGAAAACCTTTCGTTGATAAAATAAAGTAGATACATTTTTTGAGTCCTCAAATCTTGTAAAAGCTTAGCTAATTTTTTTCATGTTTAGTTGATATTTCATTTCCACACGGCATTTAACATAAACACTAAATATCTTCAACTGTGGCAAAACTAGTTTATTAAAGAGTATTTAAAATCTTTTAAATTTTTATATTAAAATTTATTTAAGTAGAATAATAGATTGTATGCTCATTTAAACAAGTGAATCAATCTTTGTATTTTATGCGATTTAAGCTCACTTTTCTAATCCTACTTTATTCATTTTAATTCTAAATGCCAACTCAGTGAAGCTTAGCAAAGCAAAACTTCATAAAAATGTGGCACCGAATGTGAAAGGTGGACAAAATTATTTTAGTCATGCGGTTTTTATGGCTTAGAAAAAGAAAGAAAAAATTTTCAAAGCAACCGCAAAATATATTTTAATTAAAATTGAAACCAATTATGGTTTTGTAGTGGTGAAAGGTCGGCAAATAAAGTAATCAATTGCAACGAAACCAAAACATTTCGGAAAACAAAGCTCTAATAGCTGTTTTGATTGAAAGATAAAGTTTTTTCTAGTAATTTCGGAAGACGGGGCATACAAAATTTTCTTCCTTACAAAATGTCAAGCTCATATTTAGAGTTCTGAAGCGCTGAATAGTGTATGGAACTGAGTATAAATTCAGAAAAAATAAAATAAGTTTATAAAATGCTTACAATTGCAAACTTTTATTGTTAAATTTTATTTTTTTTTTTAAATCAATTTTTTTTTTTTTTACTTAAATTTATTTTATTTTATATTATTTTATTTTTATACCTTTCATGAACATGAAATGGTATTATATCTTTGGTCCGATGTTTGTAAGTATGATGAGCAGAAGAGATAGCCCCACCAAAAAGTATACCGAAATGATCGGAGCACTGAGCTGAGTTGATTTAGCCATGCCCCTCTGTCTGTTTGAACGCAAACTTGTCCCTCAGTTTTAGAGATATCTGGATGAAATTTGGTATGGGGCCGCCATTTTGTAAAGCATTAATCATTTGTCGGAACCAGTATGATTGGACCAATACAACGCATAGCTCCCATAAAATCGATTGTTCCGTTAAACAAGTTTTGGATTATAACTTTTACAATTAAAACGCGAGGAACGTAAAATGTTTGCAGGTTTGGTAAATATTATATATGTAATGTGTGAAGTGAAAATCACCCAGATCGGAACAACATAACATATAGCTCCCATACAATCGATTGTTTCGATAAATGGAGTTTAGGCTATGTATCTTTAAACTAACAGTTTTGCAGAGTTTGTACCAATTGTGAGTAAGCAGCGCACACTCATATCCGTGATGCGTATTCATGAAAGGTATAAAGTCTTCGGCACAGTCGAAGACAGCCCTTTCCGTACTCGTTTCTTTTTTTTTTTTGAATTTGGCTTAAAACTCGAATTATTTTAAAGTAATTAATAGCAATTTAGGAATTTGTGCTCTATCCAGGTATATGTTGTTAGAGAAAGTGTTGCTCTTGCTTATGTGCCTAAGCCTTTGAAATGATATTTTCATTTTTCAAGTTTTCAAGTTTGCAATTGTAAGTGTTTTATAAGCCTTTTTTATTTTCTATTAATTTATATTCAATCTCTATATGCAATTAAAACAAATTCACACTATTGCGCATATTTTGATTTCAAGCGTACCTTAATTTGATTCCAGTCTGCCTCTAGCACCAGTATCGACTACAAATCAATTTTTGAGCTTGAAACCAATTTGAAAAGCACTTCGAAAAAAATATTCATCATACGCCCTGTCATACCAAAAATAATTTAGCTGCCTAATTCACAGCTGCATTCAACAACAAACCGCAGATTGAGCAACACAAAGGCAACTCGAGTTGTTTTTTGTTGTTATATGCGTAGTTGTATATTTGCATCGGTAGCTATGCAAACAAAATAGTGGCAATCAGGGAAAACGTCAACTATTTGTATGATTTTGACTTTGATACTTTGGAGACTTTGAGTCAAATTGACTATCTTTAGTGGGTCAAGTATGCCAAAAGGAAAGTCATACTCATAAATGTATGTACAATCTAGTGGTAAATCGTTTTTATGAAGCAGCAAGTATGTACGCAAAAATATATAAACTTACAAGCATACATATTTACAAATAAATTGCTTATAGTTTGGTCATTTACACCATTGTGACAGCTGTAACGACAATTTGAAAGTTAAGACACAGCGACAATTCCAAGCAAAAATGTAGCAAAATATCTTGTGCAACATGAACATTTACAAAGACAGCGCACAAAATGAAAAAAACTACAAAATCATCAAGCACACTTGTGGCAGCGAAATCTTGCATAAAATCAACTTTGCTAGCTTTTGCTGCATAATTTCGTTTTTAACCATTTTTTTTTCGCTTTTCTTGCCTCGCTCTACTGAAGTTTCATGCAACATTGCACGCTCGTTGGCATTTGTCGTAACATTTCTATATATATGCTAGTTTTTATATATGTATATATACAGCTGTGTTCATTATAATAGTAGCGAATTTATACATTCGTGCGACGAAGTAAAAAGCAACTGTGATTTTAGTAACTTTCATTTAAAATATAGCGAATTCTATTTCAGAAAACACACGAAAAGAAATTGCTAAGTTTACACAAAGTTTAGCAAAGTTATTTAAACTTTTAAAAATTTACATCGAAATTTTAATATATTTTGGCAGAATTTCAAGAAAACTTTGTGTAGGCAGTTTTGTAGACCAATCAATTTTAGTATAACTTTGTGTGAGTTAAAACTCGCTCAGCAATTTCCCCGAATTTTCAGAATTTTTTTTTGTCGATAATGTTGAGTGATTTCTCCCATACCACGCCTGAAGAAAAATTTATTTGTTATGGAAAAAAATACCCAACAAAAAAAATTCTAAAAATTCACGCAAAAATTTTGGGGTACTTCTAACTTGCACATTCTAATGCTAAAATTGAATGAGCTATGAAACTGCGTACTCAAAAATTTTCGAAAAATTCTGCCAAAAAATATTGAAATTTTTATGTAAATTTTTAAAAGTTTAATTAACTTTGCTGAACTTTGTGTAAGCTTTGAAATTTCTTTTTATGTGGTTTCTGCTTTGGATTTTGCTATATTTTACATGAAAATTATTAAAAACACAGTTGCTTTTTATTTCGTAATTTTTTTTTGTAATTCACTACTATTATATTGAAATCAACTGAATATTTTTATAAGGAAGAACTGCCGTGAAAACGCCAACTGGTCAGAAAAAATCTAGTCCATTTATAAATATTCTAACTCATTTCAAACCAGTCCGAAAGAGTTAAAATATTTTATAACAAACATTCAAAATTCTGGCGTGCGTCCCAAAAGAACCAAATCTCACAAAATTTAAAAAGTTTGTATATAGAGGAGTACCTAAAGTTGAAAAAATCCATTTTGAACTAGTTTGAGTCTAGTATATTTCTATACAGAATCTGAAAATTAACACCTCCCAGTACAACGCCATCATCTTAAAAATACCACTTAATTATATGGAAAGAAGACAATTAGTCGACTAGTCGTGCTTGCTGGTCATGCTAGTAGTAGTTTAAAACTAGTTTCTTCGACTACAGTTAACATAAACGTATCATGTACGTGTGTGCCTGCGCCTGAGTACTGCAAGCAAACGTTTGTGTCACATGATATTTGCCACACGAATGGAGTTTGTGCGCTGTTTTTGGCAATTCTGTCGAAAAATATAAGTTTTGATTTCACTTTTTAATTCTGCACAAATCTCTTATGAGAGGGGGAAATAAATACTCAAGTCACGCAATGCATACAAATTTCTGCAAAACACAAAAAAAATAAAAAAAATTGAGACTGAGAGTGAAAATTTTAAATTAGAAACGGTACAGTAGAATTCACTTCAACTGAGTGTGAAGTGGGGTTGTAGTGAGAACACATACAAATCGGTGGCTGAGTGGAAGATCATAATGATTGAAAATATTTTTCAAGAAAAGCTATTTTCATGAAATTTTTCAAAAATGCGCTATTTCACAATTTCTCTTGAAGAACGCTTCTATAACAGAATTTTTTTCTACAACATCCTATCTTATAGACTATAGCATTTTTGAAACTCAATCAAGTTATTCTGAGAACACAAATATTTTAGATTATAATACACGTTTCACAGAAGGCTATAAAAAATTCGAATAATATTTATTCGAAGAATTTATTCTTTTATTCGAATAGTATTATATATATATATAGGTAAAAAAAAAAAAAAAATTGTTGGAATAAAAAGCAATAAGGTATTCAAATAGTTAAACAAATATCCCTTGGGGGTAGGTCACTAACTAGTGAGAACAATTTCTGGTTCAGAACTAGAGATAAAGGGCGAATAAAAACTAGTGCGATAGAAACTAGATTCTCACTAGTTCGAAACCGGCAGTTGTGAATTCATAAAAAGGCATTTGGATTCTCAATTGGAAAAATGCTTTCTTCTTATATATTCTTTAAAGGAATGCTTGAATTTAAAACTACAAATTAAAAAAAAAATTGTATCCGTTGGTTGGATTCAAACCGACGCGTTCCGCATCATAGTCGAGTGCTCTACCTATTGAGATGCGGCGCAGTCATCAGTAGTCTGAGAAAAGTATACATTTATATACAGTATGAATGAATGGTTTAAAATTTTGGCTCAAATTATTAGTAGCGCATGAACTAACCGGCATGGTTTGGCGGTAGTGTTGCTGGATTACCACACCGAAGGCCCAAAGTTCGAGTCCTGCAAAATTTAATATCCCCAAATTTTCCCAAATTTTTTCCAAAATTTTTGTGGGACCAAAACAGCTAGTCTATTGGTCCAATATCTCTAATTCTAATTTTAAAATATCATATAAGTGCTATGTAAGGCTATAGAGGTAAATGTATTAAGATCCGTTTTCTCTATTAACATGAATTTATTAATATAGCTTTAAAGGTTTATAAAGATATGTACGTATATACGCAATTTTATTAAGGAATTAAATTTTGATGCCGCTCTCTCACGCACTTTCCTTCTTCTCTTTCAGGTAAGTTACCAAACCAACGCGTATTTTGAATACCAACAAACAAATTTTTGAAAACACCAACAGATGGAAATATGGCCATTAGAGTGTTAAAAAAGCAGCGCAATAACAACATACACAAGAAAAGGTGTAAAAAATGGAAACACCTGATTTACTAATAAAAGCGCGTATGTTACACACATAGAAATAAGTGTACTACGTATGTATGTATTTCTAAAATGTAACAAATCGAAGCAGTGGTGCGTGAATTTTGAAAGGTGAAAATTGCCAATTCCGCGAAACAAATCAAAAAATTTTTATTTCACCAAGCTAAACAATTTTAAATATTGGCAAGAAGGAAGCGCGGAATTTTGCTAACAATATGTTTTATAAAATGTAAAGAATTGAAAGCATGAAAGTTGCACATCGGCACGTACAATAACAATATTTCTGAGTTTCCTTTTTGTAGCTACCATATTTACTTTTAGGTTAGTTTTCTTTTATTTCTTTTTGTTGTTTCTGCATGTGCGTGTGAAATGACATCTGTCAAAAATCAATGTTGAATACTTTAATAATAAAAGTAAAAAGGGTATAAAAAGGAGCAAATATATAAACTACGACATTTCAAGTAACACACACAAATATATTTTAAAAGCTGCCAGTGGTAGTGCAATGCCAAACACTAAAGAAAAAATGTTATTTAAAAAACTAACGCAAAATTGGTGCTATATTTGTAATAAGAAGTTCTGCGATACACTGTTCTAGTTATTAAGTGTTGCGAATACAAACTTACATTTAGACTGACTGACTCAGCAGAAAATCAAAAAATTGCTGCTTTGACTACTTTTGCTCCTATTAAGAGTGCCCACATGAATTCTAATCTTTAAATACAAACTTCAAATTTTTTCCAATATATTCTAAGCTTATTTTAATTGCCATCACTGTTAACAGTAAAAATAAACTACTTCTTTGCGTCCATAAACTTTGAATTGAACAACTAGGAATACATTGCAGACATTCGCATTCAATTCTACAGAACGGCTCATGAGTGATGCTTGTACAAACACAGACACATACAGACAGAAATTTTCAAAACCATAGTTTTGTCTTCTTTGACTCTAATAAACATGACTTTTTATTTAATATATCTTGAATATATGGCACATCCGCCTTTTGCAATTTAATTATAAATAAAAATATGTGGTTATCCATAATTTTTTTTTTTTTTCAACAAGCAACCAAACTCGAGAAAAGATTTAATACCAGCATTGTATTAATCGTACTGAGATGTAGTATGGCAAGAAGTTGGAGGGCTTTCCTTCTCGAAAATGGGTCTAACACTAAAAAGCTAAAGTATTTTGCTGCTCTCAGTGCTTCTACAGCATTGACCAAGGAAGCGCTGGACCGCCAACTATCTGAGTGGTCGGCAGTCGTCGGTTGAATTTAGAGGCGTAAGATCAAAACCACGTATAATTAAACAAGGGGTGCTACAGGGTGGTGTCCTATCCCGCTTTTGTTTAATTACTACATATCGAAGCTCCCTTTCCCACCAGAGGATGTCTCGATCGTCTCCTACGCCGATGACTGCACGATCCTGGCGACAGGCCCCTCTGTAGATGAGCTCTGCTCGAGAGTTAAATCATACCTCCCATCCCTGTCCAGTTTTTTCACTGTACGAAATCTGACACTGTTACCGACCAAGTCCTCGGCCACCTTATTTACGACGTGGACAGCGCAGGTGAACATGGAGTTAGACGTTTACGTCGACGGCATTAAGCTTCCGATTGTCACATACCCCAAAATCTTTGGGGTCACGTTTGATAACATGTTCAAATACGTTGCTCATGTAGCCGCGATTGCCACCAAAGTACAAAGCCGTAACAAAATCCTCAAGTCACTAGCTGGCAGCACTTGGGGGAAAGAAAAAGAAACGTTACTGACAACGTACAAAGAAATCGACCAGCCGGTTCTGAGCTTCCCGACTCCTATATGGTCGCCGGGGTTAGCAGATACACACTGGAGGAGGCTGCAGGCCTGCCAAAACACCGCACTCAGAACTGCCACGGGGTGCCTCCTTATGTCTCCTGAACATCATCTTCACAGTGGGGCAAAAATGCTCGGTGTTAAAGAACTTAGCGAGATGTTGACCAAACAATTCCTGTTCAACTGCTATAAATCGAAGCATCCGAACAGGAACCTGCTCAACGAAAATCCGCCTCCCAGGAGAATAAGGAGTCACCTTCGCAAGCACTATGATTAGATCCGGCATCACATTTGATCCAATGGTGCACTGGTAGGCCCTCAGCCTCATCCACACGGAGTCGGTAAACTCCTTTGTCGGGTTTCCAGTGAATGCAGTCCTACAGGCACAAGCCCCACCTGTTGACGACGAGGAACGCGAACTGCCTAGAGAGACAAGAGTCACGCTGGCTCAACTTCGTTCTGGATATTGTAACAGGCAAAACTCTTACCTATCCAGACTGAACCCTGACATGCCAAATGTCTGCCCGGCATGCAGCGTGTCTCCCCACGATACTAATCATCTGTTCATCTGCTCAACCGAGCCTACTCTTCTAACAGCAATTTCACTCTGGTCCACCCCTGTTGAAGCCGCTAGGTGTCTCGGACTTCCGTTAGAAGAGCCTGATAACAGTGTTGGATGAGAGGTGATACTTTAGGCAGGTTAAGTAGTCGCTAATACAACAACAACAACAGAAAGCGCTGTGTGATTTAATGTAGTTTTTAGCGATAAAAACACTCCCCGAAGGTTTTTAGGAGTATAGCCCAAATGACCATCCTTTGCTGGATATAAAACCGGCACGCTCCGGTACTGCCTTGGGGTACATGCTCGCCTATCACTGGAGTGATTTAGTGAGACTTTGGCACCTTCTGTCCATCTAACCCGCAAGTGCGATTTTCAGATAAAATAATTTTCTGAAACAGTTTGACACGACTTTTCAAGACGCTAACCTCTCTGATGTGTTTGTTCGTCCATTAAAAACACTAGAATTCTGCAAAAATGTACCCTCTTATATACTAAAGAGCCTTCAACTACACCATTTCAAGTTATTTTAGTAATTAATCGCCTAACAGGAATGCTTCTGCAATAACAGCTTAGCTGAATTTTCAGTTTACTTCTTCAATGAAATCCAATGCAGCGAATATACAAAATGCTGTCGTGAAAGAAAAAACGCTTGCCAAACTAACCAACACATAGTCATTTACTTACAAAATCACCCCCTCTTTGTCATTGCTGTGAGTACTTGTACAACATCAGTCAAGCCCCTAAAACTATGCTAAAAGTTCCACGCCTAAAGCATAATAGATCATGTCGCACACAAAAAAAGCGAAAATTTCAATCAAGAATGAACAAAAACTAAACTTGTTTGTGGTTGGCGCCGAAAAAATTGCAAATGTCGGTAAAAATGTACGCCTGAAAATAGTTTAGAGTTTCTGTTTACAAAGCACAAATGCCCTGAACACGAGCGGACAGTTGTAGTAGGTGGCCAGAAACAAAAGCATTTGTTGTACAGCAAGCAACATTAAAAATAATAGCAACAATATCACAGTATAGTAACAAACTATTTGTCTATTTAAGTGTAAAAACGGGAAAGCAAATAAAAAAAGCATTTGTGGAAAAAAAAAACAAAAAAAAAACAATGCTCAATTATGTAGGCTCATATCGGGGGCTGAGGGGAAAATCAATAAGCTTCAAAATATTTTTCTAAAAACGGTCAGATTTGTTTTTTCACGAACACCCTGTTGTAGTATAGGTTGAATTGGAATTTTTTTAGCATCTCCCTGTCTCAGCAAATGATTCAAAATGCCCAAGTAGTAGTGAACTTGACAGTTCTCTCTTTTCTTTGAGAATTATAACGTCAATTAGAAGAAAATATTAACCCTTTTTGCTTAAAAATTTTGTAATTTTTATCAATTGCGCGTGTATCGCTTCTTTGCGAATTTAATAATTGAAAAAATAAAGATAAATAAAAGAGATCAAAAACAGTTACGAGTTGTGCTGTTTGCGCAGCAGTTCGGGATCTAGCAGCTGTACGTTGCTTCAAAGAACCTGATTGTGATGAAAGACATGGACGGTGGTATCTAAGTTGTATATGCGAGTTATACTTTAAATCAAGTGATTTTATTCACTGCCCAACTAAAAGAAATGCATTTAAGAAGGCACGCTTGTTTCCTGGTGCGGTACCTACATCATTCCAGTCGCAAACGACTGAAGGCAAAATACTGTTTTTGAATGAGCAGCCATTGCATGCTAATGCACCGCCGTTGAATGTAGACGCGCAGACGCAGACAGAGTAAGCATAGAACATTTGGTAATTGTTTCCGACCGCCACCGAGTGCTAAAACACGTACAAAAATGTCGGGATAGGTATGAAGAGCTGGATGTTGGACCGGCTAAGGGTTATTTTTTTTAAATTGCGCCCTAAGACCTCCAACTCGTAAAGGTCTTCTGCACATAAAAACTATTGATCACGACCCCGATTTAGTATCGGCCTGGGGTAATTTTACCCATTGCCCAAACTGCTAGAGCTATGTAAAGACATAAACTTGGAAGAGTACGTAAAAACGTTTTTTTTTTTATATGCCGAATATTTTTTAGAATTAAACAAAAGATTGAGTATGCAAAATTTAAAAAAACGGCATTTTAAAATAAAAAATGGCAAAGGCAATATAAATAAAGTTGTTTCAATTACTCACGCCGATAAAAAAAACTCTCGGAGAAAACAAGTGCTTATCTACCAAATATTGTCATAATACTAAGGTCCTTAAAGAGATTGATTCCAAAGCAGCACTTGGTACCCAAATATTGTGCTCGGGCCACAAAAAAAAATTTCAAGAAGTTTCTCTCTGCCTCTTCCTCTTCCCCTTTACTAATTCCCTATTTTACCTTAACTCTTTTTTTAAATATCTGGTTGTACATTTTCACTCCTTTCTCAGTCAAAATGGAAAGGAGTTGCAAGACTTTCCTTTTACTCCTTCTCTTCCTTATTCTTACTTAGCTCTCCGTTCCGCTCATCCTCTGCTATCTCTTTTCTTCTACATTTTCACTCCCTTACCATAGCTATCCTTTACTATCTTTTATCCTCTATACCTACATCATACTGTGATTAAAATCTAGATCTAAATGGCATCGTCGAGTAAATTGTTTTCCAGCTTTGTAGCTGAATAGAAGTTGTAATTTCAGAAAAAAGGAAAGAAAGGAATTTACTCAATATTTTGAATTAGTTCACTCGATTTTTAAACTAAAATTCTAATCAAAAAGGGTAGCTCGAACGGAAAAAAGCATTTTAGAATCTCAAGGATGTCCTCCCAAATAAAAGTAACGTCAAAAATTTTAAATGTTTTCTCATTGTCGCAGACAAAATAAGACTTAGAAAAATTTCAAATGCATTTCAAGTTATAAATTAAGAAACTAGAAAACCCGTCCACGCATCGCTGCGTCACAGAACTTACTATAGACTTGGTATGATTTCAATCAATATACTTTCTACAAAGCCAGTTGAGATATGGAACTTAATCACAACGCTTATTGGAGCACTCATTAGAAACTCTCGTTTGATACCCATATTGCACTAACAGATCTTCGGTCATCCTGATCCACATATTGGTTTCGCAGTTATCGAAACAAGGGTTATCTAAAATTTTTAGTAAGACATCTGGCAATACAACGCTGAAAGTTGAACGTGATTCTATGACACAGTTTTTGAGTTATACGTGTTCAAGCATACATACAGACTGACAAAAGTCTCTTAATCTATTGCTTTGCTCCCTCTCATCAATTTTACTTTAAAATTTAAATTTTATTATATGTACATATTTGACTGGAGACTTATTTAAATAGATAGTAAGCATTATTTTTTTCTTTTTTTTTTAATGCAGTGAAAACTTCCATAGCGCCATACCAATTTTTAAAGCCTGATTAGCTCTCATACTTTTACAGTATTTTTTCTATTTTATTTTATTTTTTTTATGATTCTATAATAAGCAAAGTCAACTTAAAATACATGTTATGTCTAACACGGAGTTTTAATTTTAAAATGACGAAAATGTCATTTTAACATTTTAAAATCACGGTTTGTGTCTACGATTGTGCTTGTGACCTCGCTTACTCCAAACTTGAATTTGGCTTTTTTCGCTTGTTGCTACAGATATGCTATGGCTTGTGAATTAAATAGCTGACACAGGGTGACCCTGCAAAACATAAAACATTTCTTCATACCACCAAACAACTAAATTTTTTTTCATAAGAGGACCATTTTACTTTTCATTTTAGCTTAAATCTTTGTTTAATATGACCAATATTTTAAATGTCTTTTTAAGTTAAGTAAAGATTTTAACTAAAACGTATCAATAAAATAAAAAAAATAAAAAATTATTTTTGTGTTGCAGTCTAATGTATATACACATAGAAAAACTAACATCGCAAATAACTACTTTTGACTTTGACTTTTAAATTGTGCGTCGCCACAAAATGGTTGCGCAATGGCACCCCTGCGCCTCATCTTACGTGAAAACCAAACCACGTGTGGTTTTTTGCTTTGTTTTGTATTTTCTATGTATGCATGTGTGTACGTTTTAGGTGATTCAATTCCGCCACAGCCTCAATGGCGTCAATACTTTGTGAATAACAAAAGTTTAACAAAACAAAATAACAACAAACGAGTAAATACGATCGCAACATATTTCTGGCTGGCTCTGCGTAGCTTTGTTTGTGCGTCCTAACTCGAGTAACTTTGGCCGCCTTTGGTGTGGTTGTACGCCAAACTCAATCTAGTAAATCTCACCCGCGCGTAGCTTTCGATTTCATTGTGAGAGCGTTTGATATCGTCTTTTTTGGTATTAGTTTTCTGTTATTGTGTGTTTATGTTTACTTTTTCTATAGTTTAACCGGATTTTCCTTTTTCATGTTGGCTGTTATCTAAACACATTTCAAGTTTATCTTCCGCTCTTTTCACTGTCAATACAATAAGAGTGAAACCTTTGTTGCACACAAAGGCCGAATTGTGATTTGTTGCTTTTTTTTTCAAACTTGAAAGGTGGAGTTTTGCGATTCTGAATCTTAATCTTTAAGCTTCTACACATTTAGTAATTTTACGACTTAAATATTCTTTCGCTGACACATCTGCATTGGGTCAAATGTAATGAAAATCTCTATAGAAAAACAATGATTTGAGGCATATGCTCGCAGTAGATGTCGCACATAAAACTGCTTTGTCTAACACGGCGTTCAATGACTTGTTCTACGAGTCTCCTAAATACGCATTCAATTAAACAAACTATTTGTTTTTAAACTGCAAACGACTTTATTTAATATTTACTAACTATTTAAGCAGTAATATAAAGTTATTTTAAAAATGATAAGCGATATCATGCCAGTGTTTATACTTAGGAGAACTAAGATAACTGCTTTTGGACTAAAATTTACTCAGACATGATTCCATATTTGAATAAACTTTTCTTTATTTTCATTGCTTAGAAGTAAGGAAAATAATCATAAATACGCATGACAGTTTAGAGAAAGTTATTTTGATATAGGTTACCGTTTGACATTTGAATCATAGCTTAACACCCCAAAAATGACAGTTGTAGGCAGAAACTGAAGAAATGAGGCAACTGTGCATTTAGTTTAAAAAACTGAAAAGGGTATGATTTATGAGAATATTTGTTGATACTTAGAGATGTGCGCAAACGTAGAAGAAAAAAAAAATAAGAAGCCACTGGCCACCATTATAGCTCATTCTTTTATAAGAGTGAGAGAAATAGACGGAGAAGGTAAGTGTTATCTGCTCAAGCAGAGGACAAGGAGAGTTTCTATAATATATACATTAGGGTGGGTCGATTTGTATGGACGAAAGTTAACCGATATCGCGCCATCGATTTTTCGATAGGTTTTGGGCTCAGGAAAAAAAAGTTCCACTACGCATACCCAAAAAAATTATTTTCGAGCCTTCGAAATTTAATTTTTTTGACTTCTTTCGACTTTGATTTTTAAGGTTTTTTTCATGACTACTAAACAAATTTTCATTTGATTTCAAAATTTTCATGTATACCCTGTCCGACCCAAAAATGTTCGCTAAAAACATTGGATATAACAGTTTTTTGAAAAAAAAATTTTATTTTCGGGTTTTGGAAAAATCGATTTTTCGACAATGACCCTTCTTAAAAGCAGTATAACATCTCGATGGTTATTTCTTCTGCATTCTGCATCCCCAGTCGTAGTACCATGCATTAATGTTCTCCTGAGAAAAATTTAAAAATATATTTTGATATGCAGTACTATTTTTTAAACGGCTTGACTGTCTTGGATGACATTTTTGAGAGTTTCTACTTAGGTGTAGCCACTATGTATGTTTTTACAAGGTTGCCACTTATTTTATCTATTTTTAAATTAAGTGGGATATAAAAAATGTTAACATCAAGCGAAAGATGGCTTACGTATTTTTGCAACAAAATTATTTCTAAGTAGAGTTAATATGTAGGGTTGCCACCTAACCATATTATATAAATATTTTTGCATATACGCTTTTAACCCGAAAACGACTAGAACAAACTAGAAAAAAGCATCCAAATAGTTTTGAATGAAGGTAATATGCTAAACTTTGCACTATGCTACTAATTTGCTGCCAATTGAAATACTTTTTCAAAGTTGCCACCTAATCCTATTATATTTATTCTTTTGTATATTATTTGGCTCGTAAACGAATTCTCACGTTTTATAAAATTTGGTATAAAGGATATCGCTACAATCTAACCTATCGCACTTTAAAGATGCCACTTCAAATATTTTCGCAGTGTTGCCACATATTTGAAATTTAAAAAAATCAAATAAGATATGTCATTATGGGTATCAAACGAAAAGTATTTCATGTCGTATTTCAATGAAAATATTTCTAGGTAGCGCTACAAGCTAGGTTTGCCATCTACCTCTATATATAAAAAAATTGCAGCAGGTTAATGCTTATACATTACAGATATTGAAGTAAAATTGATAGGAGTGTTCATTATTTAGCCGATAGAGTCTAATGCGACAGTTTTTAGAATTTTTGTCTGTCCGTTTGTATGTTTAAGCGCGCATCACTCAGAAATAGCTGAATATAATTGAATGCTACTTTCACTCTTGCATTACTGGGCATCTTACTTAAAGTTAAATTTATCGATTTTTGTTGGAACGATTTTCCGTCATCCCTTGTCAAGTTTGGTTTTGTGACAAACCGGTTTCGTTCCAACAAAAATCAGCTTACTACCCTGTCGGAAGATCAACACAGCAAAATAAAAAAATTAAATTTATCGCTTATATCGATAAATCAACCAATATTGGAGTTATCGACCAATATTTCGACCAGCGTGACCCAAAATATGTTAGTACAATATGGGTATCAAACGAAAGGTGCTTATGAGTGCTGCAATAAGCGATGTGATTAAGTTCCATGTATCAAGAGATTTCGGAGATATAATGATTAAAATCGGACAAAGTTAATTACAAGTTCTGAGACGTAAAGTGTCTTTCTAGTTACTAAAAAACTTATTAAAAACAATTAAAATTGATAAAAATTACATCAAAAAATTTGAGCAGCGCACTTCATCGAATGTGTTGAAGAAAACCGGTTGAAAAGCACCATGCAAACCAGTTTAAGCAAAAACTGAAAGTAAAAGAGACAAATTTAAGCTTTTATCAGTGTTTTTCGATTAGTTGAAGCAATAGTTTGAGAGGATTTTCTTACAAAAATAGTCCTTTTAAGCCAAATCTATGTCATAACGCATCGCAGAAGGAAATCATTATTACAATCGCTCAACTCGTAATGAGCTTAGGCGTAACTAACGCACATAGACACATCTATCTATACATATATACAGACTATTTTCGACAATGGTGTCACTTTGTTCGCGTTTAACAAAATACGTTTCCAATTTCCAGCAGCAACAATAAAATTGTACAAGCCATCATACATACATAAGTATCACCGACATATACTTGTATAACTATATTATATCGCCTTAGCTGATAGCTTATATGTATATATATATATGTGTGTATGCTTATGTTAAGACTTTCAATACGTTTAAATATATTGTTTGTGCTTCCACAAGCATTATCGGCTTTCTTATTGAGTCTCCAATATTTTCCACTTGTTACACACAAACGAACTCTCAGCTTTCTTTATTTCGATTTCACTTTTTTGTTATTGCTTTCTCTTCATCTTGCATTTGCTGTGTTGTTTGCTACTCGTATACGACTTTATTACCGTAATTTTCAGCTTTTATTTCGTACAATTGTGTCTCTCATTTGCAGCCTTCAAATTTGCTTGTTTAAAAGTACTGGAGCTTATTTTGTCAGTTTTCTTATTTTTCTGAAGTTGTTTTCGCGTCGAGAAATAAAGCAAAATATTTTGCTAGGCAACTGCAAGTTGAGACACAAATAAAAGTATATATTCAAGTATATATGTGTATCTATATATATTCGCTGATAACTCGCCGTGTCTTTTAGCCCACACAATTCTACTGGCGCTGCTCATACATACATATACGAGGTGTGTTCAAAAAGTATCGCGAATTTTGTGTTTTTTCAAAAATTATTTATTTATTCATGAATATATATTTTGTCCCCTTCAAAGTAATCCGCATGAGATATTATACACTTGTGCCAACGGTTTTTCCAATCTTCGAAGCACTTCAAAAAATCATTTTTTTGTATCTTGTTCAGCTCCTCCTTCGATGCCGTCTTTATCTCGTCAAGAGAAGCGTAACGTCGTCCTTTCATGGGCCTCTTCAGTTTAGGGAACAAGAAAAAGTCACAGGGGGCCAGATCTGGGGAATACGGTGGCTGCGGCATCATTAGCGTGTTGTTTTTGGCCAAAAAGTCGCGCACAAGCAACGATGCGTGAGCAGGGGCGTTATCGTGGTGCAAAAGCCAATTTTTGTTCTTCCACAAATCCGGGCGTTTCTGGCGGATTGCTTCGCGCAAATTGCGCATAACTTGCAGGTAATATTCCTTATTGGCGGCCGCCGTGGTGTGAAGGTAGTGTTGCCGGCCTACCACACCGAAGGTCCATGGTTCGAGCCCTGGTACAGGTAACATCAAAAGTGATTTGAAAAAAAGTTTTTCAAAACGGGGTCGCCCCTCGGCAGTGGTTTGGCAAACTCTCCGAGTGTATTTCTGCCATGACAGGGTTCTCAGCAAAAATTCGTATCCTTTGTAGATGCCGTTCGGAGTCGGCAAAAAACTGTAGGTCCCACCAATTTGTAGGGAAAATTCAAATCGGCACACCACAAATTGGAAGAGAAGCTTGGCGCAAAAATCTCTTAGGCGGTTTATGATGATATACCTGTTGTACAGGGTGGCTGATGAATTTTGCTACATTAAGAAACTCAAATAATTTTTTTTTCAGTGTATGGAATTCATTTTTCTTTTATTCATGTTAAAACTCATTAAATTTTATTAAATATAGCTTAATTAGTTTTAAAAATAATGGAATGCTCGTCGATGCATGTGCGGCATCTTACCAAAAAGTTGTTCATTACTGCTTGGAGAGTTGAGACAGGAATAGCCGCAATTGTTTCTCGAATGGATTGCCTTAGTTCATTCAAATTTGTTGGTTTTGCTTTGAAGACTTCCTGTTTGCAATAACCCCACAAGAAAAAGTCAGGTGCAGTAAGGTCAGGCGACCTGGGTGGCCAACGGAATGTGGAGTTTCTGGATATCAGCTTATTGGGAAATTTTCGTCGCAATTCTGTCATAACAGGTTGGGCTATATGAGGAGCTGCACCATCTTGCTGAAACCACACAGAGTTGAAAGAAATTCTCATTCGGCGTAATTCTGGATAGAAAAACTCTCTCAACATGCTCAAGTAACGGTCTCCAGTAACCGTAACGGTGTGACCGTTTTCTTCGAAGAAGTAGGGCCCGACAATGCAGCGTGATGAAACTGCACACCACACTGTGACACGAAGTGGATGCAATTCCGTCTCATGGAGTATCTGTGGGTTGGAAGCACTCCATATTCGACAATTTTGTTTGTTTATGTTGCCGTTTAAATCGAAATGGGCCTCGTCAGACATGAAAAGACAGTTCAACATGTTTCCATCCTCTTCCACCATTTGAAGCATCTTCTGGCAAAATTCCAAGCGAATCGGCAAGTCTGCAGCGTTCAGTTTGTTGGCCATTTGAATTTTATATGGGAATAAGTCCAAATCTTTGTGCATAATTGACTGTAATGACTGTCTGCTTACACCCATTTGAGCAGATAAGCTTCTTGTCGAAACACGTGGATTGTTTTGTATGGCAGCAGCTACAGCAGCGATTGTTTCCTCCTTTCGAACTGAAGGGTTTCGATGGTAAGGTCTTCTGTTGACTGTCCCATGCTCGGCAAAATTGTTTACAAGTCTTATTATGGTCCATCTGCTCGGAGGATTGCCGCCAAACGTGCGCCTATACTCTCTTTGAACCGAAACTACGGACTCCAGTGCGTGATAGCGGCGGACAATCCAAATTCTTGTTTCAGTGACCCAGTTATCCATTTTTGTTAAATGTAAAAGTCAATCTACAAAATAAAAAAAAAATTAACCAGATTCATTAAATAGAAAAAAAGTTATTTAATTTTTTTTTGGTAGCGGCTTTCATTAGCCACCCTGTATATCGCGCCATAGAGAAAGAGAGAGAATATTCCTTATTGACCGTTCTTCCCTGTGGCAAGAACTCATGATGCACCACGCCCCTGCAATCGAAGAAAACTGTCAGCAAAACTTTCACATTCGACCGAACTTGGCGCGCTTTTTTCGGTCTTGGTTCGTGCGGCAGCTTCCATTGAGATGATTGAGCTTTGGTTTCCACGTCATAACCAAAAACCCAGGATTCGTCACCAGTTATGACCCTCTGGAGCAAATTCGGGTCGTCGCGGACAGAGTTTAACATCTCATTAGCAATGTTCTCGGGCGTCCGGCACTTTCTTCGTCGTTCACATCTTCTCGGCCTTCTGAGAACATTTTGTACCACCGATAAACGTTGCTTCGGTCCAAGGTAGCTTCTCCGTATGTACAGGTTCTTTGATCCATTTTTTTGAATAGGTAAAAATCGAAGACGATCCAAAACACGTGCAAGCAAAGCAGCTGTCAACAATTAACTGAACATTCAAAATGGCCGAGCTTGTCGGCATAAGTGAGAGACATGAGTACCAACATAACGCCACAAAAAATTCGAAATTCGGATATACGTAACCAGCGAAAATTCAAAATTCGCGATACGTTTTGAACACACCTCGTATATACAAGCTTCTCTGCATGTTTTCGTCCTCCCATTTGTTTATTCTTTTCCTTTCAGATTCGCCTCTTGTTGGAACTTGTTTTGTTCACATGCGCTAGGCTGTTGTTGTTATTGCAGTATGCAAAAATGTAGGTGTGTTTGTATATGATTCGCTTATACTTCGGTTTTACGGTTCAATGGCGGCATTATTGCTCATAAATTATAAAATGACATATTTTCTGTGAAATGGTGAATGGATAAATTTTAGACTGGACGAGAAAAATTTTTTTTTGTTTTAATCGATATAGTTTCTCATTTCAGAATAACAAAAAAATTCTGTAAAAGCATTAGACAGTTAGTATTAATTTTTAGAGGTGAGGTATTGCTAGCTAGGGTTTTTTAGGACTGATCTCATCTATGTATATATAAAAATGAATAGTGGTTTTTTCGTAACGTAAACCTTGAACCTACTTGAACCCTTCCTTTTAGAGATTTGTTTGCAATTACTAAGCGCAGAAAAAAGAAAGAAAATATTAATGGGGTGTGGTACGTCCCATAAGAGTTTGATTTTTCAGGTTCATTTTTTCAAAAAGGGTTAATGGTAGTAATCTGGAAATCGCTAGGAAGATACACGATTTTAATGTCGAACTCACGCATTTTGGAGTTGTTGGAAATGCGGTTGTGGCACCTTCCAAACATACTGAATTTTTGGAGTCAAAAATCTCTAGAAGAATTGTGGCTGAATAGAAGTTTGACGGAACATTAAAACAAAAAAACCGTTGAGGTAACAAAAAACATTTAGATGGTTATAGCTAAAATTATTATATATCCGATACCAGTTGAGATATGGAACTTAATCACATCGCTTATCGCAACACTCATTAACACCTTTCGTTAGATACCCATATTGTACTAACAGATTTTTTGTCACCCTGGTCCACATATTGTTCGATAACTCCGAAATTTGGAGAGATATCGAAATAAGTGATATTTTTAGTTATGTTTTAGATATCTGCTAGTACAAAGATGAAAGTAACATTCAATTCTATGGAGCTGTTTTTAAATGATACGCGCACAAACATACAGATAGACAGACAAAAAGTCTAAAAACTGTTGTTTCGGACTTTATTGGCTCAGTAATAATAATTACTATAAATTTTTCTTGAATATATGCAATATACAGACTTTCACCGGTTACGATTTATATTACATTATATTTAGAGACATACTTGAAGAAAGCGGTTTGCTTGAATCTTTATAAATTTATATTGAATGTGGTTTTAGAAGCATAGTTAAAATGGCGATATTAAAGATCACTCCTAAAAAGGACATTTAGTTAAAAAAAAAATTTTTTTTGCACGGTCTAATACACATACACACACATTAAGGACATCCGCTCAAACCTATCTTATAGCTTTAAGCTAGCTATTATTGTATAGCCACTACTATCTCGGTAACGACTTATCCGTTTTAATGAAATTTTTATGTGTAGATAATATATTACATTCTTGGACTTTATTCCCAAATGTTGCCACTGAGGATGTTTTTACAAATGTTACACCTATTTGAAATTTAAAAAAAAAGTAAGTAAGAATTGCAACAAAAATATTTCCAGGTTGGGCTACTACCTAGCGTTGCCACCTTGTCCTTTTATTTTTATTATACCTTTCATGAACATGAAATGGTCCGATGTTTGTAAGTATGAGAAGAAGAAGAGATAGGCCCACCGAAAAGTATACCGAAATGATCAGGCCGATGAGCTGAGTTGATTTGGCCAGGTTCGTTGGTCCGCCCGTCCGTCCGTACGGTCGAAGACAGCCCTTTCCTTACTTGTTTTTTTTTTTTGCAACTGCTGCTATTTCGGAAAGAACTTCACTTCTTTCCGTGGAATTTTTTGTATTCCAATCTAAGATTTTCTGAATAAGTGCTGCTTTTAGAAGGGTTTTTTCGAGTTGACAGCTATTTCAAATAAAATATCTAGTAATATATGCCAGTGTGACTATCACACGAAAAGTATTTTACGTCGTATTTCAACCAACATACTTACACTTAGGGTTACCACCTATCGTTGCCCCCTAATTACATTATTTTTATGTTTTATATATATCTCGAGAATGACTATTTGGATGAGCTTTCCAATAAAATCAAACTGCTAAATTTCAAGCTCGTTGGCACTCAGGATGTCTTTACAAACTTCTCAGCTATATAAATTTTGTTTAAATAAAATGAGATAAGCCTCTAGTTATGTCCAGCTGAATATAAAAAGCAAAATACCATATTGCACATAGAAAGCTGTTTGTAACCTAAGGCTGCTTCGCCCTACCAATCAAAGTCATTTTTTCACATTATTTTTTTCCCCTCTACCATTTATTGTTATTTAATCTAGCTACTTTATATTAATGCGCAAAAGTTTGTTTATTTCATTTCATTTCACCTTTTTACGTGTTTTCTAGACATCGATTACTTTGTAATTCCGGCCAAATCTACCTTCGAGGTCTTCGTCAATATTACAGGGCTTTTTGTTTTTGTTGGCCGCTATTAATGCTAAAGGAATATAAAGCCTCAATTTAGTGCGCTTACAATAGATAATACATATTTAATGCAAAGTTATAACAGAAACCCTGAAATGAAAAATGCAAGAGATGTGCAGAACTTATTGATACCAAACCAGGGAAAACCTGAATAGAAATGTAGATATGTATATAAAAAGTCTTTTGGCTACAGTTTTCAAACTTAGCTATCAATAAGTGATTTTTTTTAGTAAGCACTTAGCGACTTGCGTATCTTATAAATAAAAATGAATGTGTGTCTGTGGGTCTGTGTGTCTTTTATAGGCTCCTAAAGTACTCAAACGATTTCTTTGAAATTTTCACAGCATATTCTTGGAATCACAGGTTAAAGCATAGGCTATATATAGTTTTGAAAAGTGGGTGGTGCCATGCCCCCAAGCTATATAAAATTTCAACTCGTCATCACTCGGAAAGTATTTGGTCTAAATTAATGATATTTATATATATGTGTTTTTAAGTCAAGTTTTACAGTACTTTGGAAAAGTGGGATGTGCCACGCCCACATTTTTTGTGTTTTATTTATGCTTCATTAATGTCCAAACTTTAGAGTTGATCTCTATGAAACTTTTACGATAGGTTCTAAAGTTCGGTGGGTACGGCATAGACTATATATTGGTTTGGACAAGTGGTTGGTGCCACCGCCTCCAAGCTATAAAAAGTTTTAATGGGTCATAACTCGGGACGTATTTGATCTAAGTTAATTATATTTGGACATATGTGTGATTTAGTCAAGATTTTCATAATTTGGAAAAGTTGGAAGTGCCACGTTCAAATTTTTTATGTTTTGTTTGCGCTTCATTAACACCCAAATTTTATTGTCGACCTCTGTGAAACGACACAGTTCATATTTATTGGCAAAGCCTACAGGCTATTTAAAGTAGCAATTTGTCAAAGCTAGGAATTTATTTGGTTCAAGTTCATGATATTTTATATGCAGATATATGTTTTATATATCAAAAAACCTTGGAAACCGAAAGCAGTACCAGGATCAAATAAAAGTAAATTCGACATATCGAGGAAATGGGATAAAAAGGGGAGTAATATAAGGAATTTGAAATATAGAGGTGGTGTTAGCAGAAAATTAAGAGGGTAAAGAAGAGTAATGGTATATAAGGATGAAGGAAAAGCAGAAGTTGACAGAAAAATAAGGAAATAAGGAGAAATGTAGAAGAAGCAAGAAGGGGGAAGGGAAAAGAGCACAATTTGTTAAATCTTGGCAAGCCACATTTTAGGAAGGACAACGTCTGCCGGTTCTGTTAGTATAATAATAAAATGCAATTTTTTTCTAAATTTTTAATTTTCTATGAAACTAAAATGTGAACTTGTCGCTTGCAAGAGAGCACCCAAATTGTGAGCGCTTATCTTTTTTTCTGCTTGTTTATTGTTTTGTTGCTTTTAGTTCAAACACTTTTTTCTAAGCGAGCAGCAAACATTTTATCTAGCATCGAATATGAGGAATAAGAAGGGCCAATATAAATACAAAAATTACTAGCGTATCGAATACTTATCTATGGGAGTCAAAATATATTAAATTGGTGTCAAGACCGGTTTTGTTATTTTTATAAAATGGTTGCTTCTAAAATTTTTTTTTTGAATATTAAACTTCTTCTATCACAGTGGTACCGCATGTCAATCATTTGACCATTTGAACGGTTGCTCATCTGTCAGCTAACGTCTCCTTTTTATTTGACTGTTGGTTATTTTATTTCATCTAGATAAAACTGAAATCTTTTTTGTAAGTATAACGAGCTCAAGACCAGTTGATAATAATTCTTAGTTAATTATTATTATTTTTGATTAGAGGAAAAATTTAAAGCAACAAACATATACAGGCTACAGTTATAGTACTATTTCGAAAACAGCCACGATTTCTCGTCAGACTAATTCGTTATACTGAAATCTGTAATCTGGTGTACTTATATTAAAAGCTAAGGATATCTCTTGGGTAGTTAGTTTTTACTTCACCTTCTTGCATACTTCATATTTTTGCTGAAATTCGTAGAGCCAATTTTCTTGTACTCTATAGAATACTTTGCCCCCTAAATGCTGTATTTACTGTTGAATTTCAGCTGTCACAGAAGAATAACACAATTCTAAGCTTTAAATGTCGAAAGCGAAGCCAAGTCAGCCACCAATCGGTTTTTTCTTCTACTGCAGAAGGTAGGCTTCGATATAAGCGGAGAGTTTTATTGAAGTGCCAGAGGATTTTTTGTGTAATAAGCTTTAAGTCATCCAATCTTCCTTGGACACTCTGCACGATTTCTGGCCCTATATCAGGGCAGGACGCATGTGCAACTTATTACGCGGAATCTTTGAGCTTACTGACAAGCTTGGGTAAGAATGATTTTGATTGAATTGTCTTTTCTGGCATACATTATTTGCAACTAAATAAAATACTTGCAATAAGCTTGTCGAAGATAGTCACAATATAGAATTATCTACTAGAGTTCTAATCAAAGGCATGAGCTCGCCCTTCTATAATCTCCATGGGAAATTATGCATGATTTTTATCAGCTCGTATTGAACATCGACACTCTAACTTTTTCATAGGCGAGTACTTTTCTTAGTTGGGGCTTGCCTGATATCGCCATCTCCATTCAGCAAGAAACTTCCCATATGAGGCTAAGAACTTGCGAAAGATCCACTTTCCTGATCTGTGCTGTCAAATAACTGAGTTGCTTTGTCTGCAATCCTTGACGTAGGCAAATTAAGTGGTGGCTCCAGAGTACTCTTCCTCATTCAGCTTTTGTATAGGCAGCTTCTTGTGCGACAGGAAAATGTGCTAAGATGATACCTGTAAGTATTTCAGGGCGGTTATTTTAGTTTGAGCACGAAGCTAGGCCTTTTCTTTATTAAACCCGGCCATATGTGCCTTAAGACTTCGCAATCATCCCTGTCAGCTTATAGTAAATTCGTTGCTTGCTGTGGGCTCTGCGATTCTCCTCAGCTGGTTTCCAAATGGTTGTCTATTTCGTAACCTTTGCTGCCCATCCTTTCAGCGATTTTGTTCCCTTGGAAACTACTGTGTGCGAGGAACCAGCAGAGCGAACTATTATATATAATAAACCAGAGCCTTCAGCGATATTCGGCACCTGCGAATCATATCGGATTTTAGCACGTTCGATGCCACATGCATTGTGGTTGTCAAGTAAGGTCTTTAAAATGGTTGCTGGCACTATACTATCCAGCAGCAATCTAACTGCCCTTTCCATCATATAGATTTCCACTTGGAAGGTACTGCATGCGTCAGAGAATAGATAGGACTGCCTGGCTTTGCAGCTCCTGAAAGTATAGTCCAGTCGCGCATCCTTCTTCCCTTTCTGAGCCATCCATGCAGATTTTAACTTATCTATCAGAAACACTCCTCAGACGTCTTCCCTGAAGGATGCTCTACCTTCTGTGCCCAAAAGTGATGACTAGCATTAGAGTCGGTGGCGGCTGTTAAGTCAGTTTTGACACCGTTTAGTCCCTTTTTCATGAAATCTACTATTTTTTGCACTGGTACCAGCGCTTCCTGGGCATGCTAGTTTTCGAGCATTCCCGACTTTCATCTGATTGCTGACAAGTACAGGCCATTTCGCTATGCGAAATCATTGATTGTTTTGTGTGTTACTTGGGTCTTTCGAGCGCTCAACTTTTAATGCAGCTGCCATCACAAAGTCTTGTTCGTGACAGTGGCGCCTGTAATAATAAAACTTACAAGTATGCATACGAGTACAATAACAAAAACTCAACTCATTTCACAATTATAAATGACATACAACAAATACTTACTCGTTCGTCTCTTAGCTGTCAACAACAAAAAATGTAACAGTTAACTCTCCACAATTTGTTGCCACTTATTATATCGCTTATATGTATGTATGTGTGTATGTACATTGCATTTTTTATGTCGACCTCGAGCGCACTACAACCTTGGCTCACCTTGAGCACAACAAATGCTGCTGCTACTTCACCCATTAAATTAAACTTTCACTTACTCGCTGTTGCTACTCGACATGATTGTGCGTTGTTTTTGTTGTTTTTGGGCACTCGTTTAAACTAGTAAAACCAAGAGAACACTAAAGTGCTATTAATGTTGTGGCCACAATTACCAACAATACAAAAGTGCTAGTTAAAACAGTTTATAAAATGTGTCACATACAAATTTTGCTTTATTTAAAAATTCTTTAGGGTGAAGTAAGCTACTCCCGTCATGATATCAAAGTCGTGCTTGGCGACTTTAACGCCAGATGGATTCAGGCTGATCGACTTCGCCGGTGCCCCAAACATGGTCATATCCAGCACTAGGTTTATGCACAAGAAGGTCCATCAGGCTACATGGCTGTTCCCCGATCGAAAAACACGCAACCAGATCGACCACGTTGTGATAGACGGACGGCATGATTCCAGCGTTTTAGATGTTCGCACAATACGAGGACCTAACATCGCTGTGTTTTAATTCGCTGAACTATGTCGGCGTCTGCGTAAAGCTTTTACAGCTCATCATTAAATCTTCTTCGATACTCGCCGTCGCCAACGCGTAGAGGTCCACAAATCTTTCGAAGAACCTTTCTCTCGAATACTCCCAGAGACGCCGCATCAGATGTTGTTAGCGTCCACGCTTCTACACCATCTGGCAGAACGGATGCGTTGAGGGACTTATAGAGTGTTATTTTCGTTCGTCGAGAGAAGACTTAACTTTTCAATTGTCTACTCAGTCCGAAGCCCACCTGCATGATTAAAAAGAACGGAGGTATGTATAATATGAAGGGAGGCTATGTTACTAGTATGCCTGAGGCTTTCCAGTTAAGGTATTAGCAATTCCTGAGTCGGTGGATTGCGCTGTGGAGAATATTTGTAGGACAAAGAACTCATTTGTCTGACCTTGTTATTACGTCAAAAGTGGGTCTTAAGTGGCACCTAAATAATTTTGCCAAAACTAGTCAACTTACTCTACTCTTAGTGACGGAACATACTAGAGTTTCTGGAGATACGGTAGCCTACTCCCGGCTTAGTCCAACGAAGCCACATTCACTAGTTCTGTGTGTATTCTGCTTTACTGAAACTGACAAGCATCAAGATATTTCAAGACTTCAACTAACACGAAGCCAGCGCCGGGAGGGCGAAATGATTGCCAGTTAATAATATGGAATGGGACGAACTCATAACCGCTTGTATTGCATGGGAAATTGCTATTACCTCTACTATTTCTCGTCGGCGAGTTTCATAAACATTGCTCTACGCTGTTAACTTCGAAACCCTTCTTTTATTAAGTTAAATTCTTTTTAAAAACTCTTCTGTTGGGAAGGAGAAAAAGTTCTTCAGCTGACAATGACCGTAACTCGCTACAACATTTTGTGTGAAATCCACGAAAGCGTGATATTTTATTTTTTCGCTACATAAAAACATACAAACATAAAAGGGGTTAAAGGAGCATATTCTGATACTTTCAAAGCTCTTATAACTTTTCTAATTTCGTTACATATTTTTTTTTTTTCTTGGCTCGCACCTAAATAAAGCTCAAGGCCCATTAACATATTGCAAAACGTGTATGTGGAATGGGAAAAAGCACTTAACATGAACTTGAGTTGTTTGCCATCACAAACATACATACTTCACATATTTCTTTTCAGTGCTCACTACTCCGCTCTTCGTCTCACTCTTTAAGCATTTTCTTTTCCAACATTTTAATCGCTCCAGCATGTCAAGCATTTGCACCAATTACTTTAATGAATGACAAGTTTAAGCCAGCCTAACACGCCAAAATGACATGAAAGTCAAGTTGCCTCTCTACCAACACGCCTGTCAACAGTATAATAACTTTAGTACTTTCGTAGTAGATTTACTACTTTTTTTCGAAAAATCTAGAAATCTGCCTATACTTATAGAAACAAAAGCTAACGATTTTTGCGGTTGTAATAAATCACGACAAGCATATAGATGCCAAGTTAGCACAAGCCATTATCTTCCAGTGTTTTTTGAAGTCATTGGGGCCTCCCTTTAATGCCGTATCCGTGTGTTAATAGAATAAAGATGGCCCATAGATCATCCGGAGAAAATTAATCTGGAAGACTCTTGCGTCACCGTATGGTTGGGTGGAACTACCTTGATATACAAATTTCCTGTGTGTCAGGGCAGCTAGGGAGAATATATCTCACAATCTGCCATTTCGAGATTTTATTATTGATACTCAACAATTATCTAAATAACAGGTAGCTAGAAAATGTGAAGTGTTAAGCTTCCATTCTCAGCAGGTGTAGCTGCCACCCAGCCTCTCTGTCAACAGTGTGGTGGATGCAAATGGGAGCTGATTCTTTATTTGACGACTTCAAACTCTTCGCCTTCTCCTCGTTCACCAAACTCTTGAGATAGAGTGATTCGCCAGCGTCAAGTTAAGGAAAAGAGTTGTCCTTTCTGAAGACGCAACCAACAGTTTGCATAAAAGAGGAACTGTGTTTTCCTAAGTTCATTGGATCAAAATTTTGCGCTACTGGACTGAAAATCTATTAATTTGAAAAATACTACGGAGTTATGTTTCTAACTACATTTTATTCCATCATTTACTACTTTTTTGCTTTTTGGTAGTTCGAACACATTTATACATAGAAAATGAGAAAAAATTAATAACCAACAACAATAGTAGTATGTTTGCTATTGTTGTTGTAGTTATAATTTCGTATTGTAAGCACGTCACCGTGGAGGTCAAGACTAATGAGAGTGACGTTGAATGGAGATGCTATTGGGCAAGTTAAGTAAATCTACATGTAGCAATGTGTTGCACGTCAAGATACTTTAAGTGCGTCTTACACACGAGGAGCAGCTGGTCACAAATATATATAAATAAAATAAAATCAAATAAAATAAAATAAAAAAAAATAAAATAAAATAAAATAAAATCAAATAAAATAAAATAAAAAAAAATAAAATAAAATAAAATAAAATAAAATAAAATAAAATAAAGTAAAATAAAATAAAATAAAATAAAATTAAATTAAATAGAATAAAATAAAATAAAATAAAATAAAATAAAATAAAATAAAATAAAATAAAATAAAACAAAGTAAAGTAAAATAAAATAATGTAAAATAAAATAAATAAAATAAAATAAAATTAAATAATATAAAATAAAATAATAAAAATAGAATAAAATAATATAATTTTGCTTTTGGTTTTTACGCTCTGTTCATTTAACATATCTTTGTAAGTTTTACGAGCTCAAGATCAGTTGATAATAATTCTTAGTCAATTATTATTATTATTGATTAAAGAAAAATTTAAATATAAAATAAAATAAAGTAAAGTAAAATAAAATGAGAAAAAATAAAATAAAATAAAATACACAAAATAAAATAAAATAAAATAAAATGAAGTAAAATAAAATAAAATAAAATTAAATTAAAAAAAATAAAATAAAGTAAAATAAAAAAAAATAAAATAAAATAAAATGAAGTCTAGCAGCTTCCGAAATGGATCTATAAGAAAAGCTATGGCAGTTGTCTCTAAACATTTTTCCTACTCTATTCAATCAAAAAACTTTTAATAATTAATTAAAAATGATTATTAATAAGTAAAAACAATAATAATTTTCATAAAAAATCAAAAAGTGAAAAATTATTATTCTTGACCTTGAGCTCGTTTCATGAATACTTAAATAAAATAAAATAAATAATTTTGTTGTTTGTTTTACGGTCTGTTCATTTTACATATTTTTGTAAGTATAACGAGCTCAAGACCAGTTGATAATAATTCTTAGTTAATTATTATTATTTTTGATTAGAGGAAAAATTGAAAGCAACAAACATATACAGGCTATAGTTATAGTACTATTTCGAACTCAACTGGTCTTGAGCTCGTTATACTTACAAAAATATGTAAAATGAACAGACCGTAAAACCAAAAACAAAATAAATTTATACCGGAGCACGCGGTTATGTACAAAACTATCTTCTAAAAATAGAAAAGAAGAATGTACAAAAACAAAGTCCAGCATGCATGATTTACATATAGACAGAATGTCTAAAATATTGTGTATACCGTTGGCAAAATAACAAACAACAATTAGAGGAAAACTTGAATTAAGCAGCTTGCAAAACTACACGCAGCATAGCCTATGGGTTAGGCAGCTGCGTTGGCAATCAGAGTGAGTGGGTTCGATTCTCCACAAGATCCTCTGAAATAGCAAAAACTATACGAATTAGTCTGACGAGAAATCGTGGCTGTTTTCGAAATAGTACTATAACTATAGCCTGTATATGTTTGTTGCCTTCAATTTTTCCTCTAATCAAAAATAATAATAATTAACTAAGAATTATTATCAACTGGTCTTGAGCTCGTTATACTTACAAAAATATATAAAATAAATAAAATAAAATTAAATAAAGTAAAATAAAATAAAATAAAATAAAATAAAATAGAATAAAATAAAATAAAATAAAGTAACATAAAATAATGTTAAATAAAATAAACAAAATAAAATAAAATAAAATAAAATGAAATGATACCAAATAAAATAATAAAAATAGAATAAAATAAAATAAAATAATATAATTTTGTTTTTGGTTTTTACGCTCTGTTCATTTTACATATCTTTGTAAGTTTTACGAGCTCAAGACCAGTTTATAATAATTCTTAGTTAATTATTATTATTATTGATTAAAGAAAAATGTAAATATAAAATAAAATAAAGTAAAGTAAAATAAAATGAGAAAAAATAAAATAAAATAAATAAAATAAAATAAAATAAATAATATAAATAAAATAATAATAATTAAAAATGATTATTAAAGAAACTAAAACAATAATAATTTTCATAAAAATTCAAAAAGTGAAAAATTATTATTCTTGGCCTTGACGAATTCTTAAAAAAAAAATTTTAAAAAATATAATAAAATAAAATAAAATAACAGGGGACAAACAGACAAACACTGTCTCAGAATTTTGGCAATTAACGCTTGACATGGAAGTTGTGAGTACTTCTGCATATAACACGCTTCTCCGTATCCATCACATCCTACTTCAACTTATTTCACAGTTTATTTATTAAACACTTGTTTCCCCATTTCTCACCTCGGGCATTTAAATAATTCCCTTCTTTATCTATGCAGTGCCCCACAGCGCTTGAAGTGTTGCCTCGTTACCACTTAAATTTAAGTAGGTCCGTTCATATTTTTAGTAGGTGCATAGGTAGATACTTAAGTCTGAACTTCTCACCACTCAAGCGACTCCCTTAGCATTCGCATACTTTTTCATAATTCGCACTCACTCGCGCTCTCACAGTTGGGTTAAGGTCAAACTTGTTTTGGATGCCACTGATTTTTCCGCTTAATCCCTGTAGGCTCCAACAATGCCGGGGTGTATGCCTGCGCCTTGAGCTCTAAATGTATTTGCTTCAATTTTAATTTTGGTTTCCCTTGTCGCGGCCTTGCATTATTAACCTTTAGCTGAGTGCAGCGTTGAAATATTATTTGTTACAAAGTATACTTTGTTTGCTGTTGCTTCACAAAACTTTCATGGTTTTTCTGTATGAGCGTTGCCACCTACTCCCGAAACTGTTTCGCTAGACACAAAAAAAAAAGTATAAAATGGCACGCAAAGTATTGCAATTTATATTTGCTTGCGGTTGCTATAGGCAGCGAGAAACTTTTGACAGCCACTGTGGGGCATTTTGAGGAAATACGAACAAAAAAACAATTATTTCGGCAAAGGCTTGTAGCGATAATGGGTGGTCAAAATAGTTTGTGAACCTTTAAATTTCTGTAGATATGTGTATCTGTAGATATGTATATCATTTATTACATTTTAAAAATTTTATGTTGAGTTATGTTTTGAATATTTGAAAAATATTTGTTTTTTCTACACAGTTAGTTTAGATGGACTTTCAGACGCTCAAAACGAACATTCAAGCAAAAATGTTGATGCTGTTATAAAGTGATCCACCTTTTGAGTGAAAAAAGAGTTAAGCCTTTCGAAAACTCAAAAAATAAATTCAAAACTTTTTTTGAATTCGCACCATTTTCGGGTATGTATTGGATAAGAAAAAACTACAAAGTAAATGGAGTTTTACTTTGTCTAGCCTTTCCAACCAGGAAATCGAATATGTAAACTAATGTATTGCACCTGTCCATATTGACAAATGTCCATATTACTAAAAAATTTTCCGATATTTCGAAAACGCAAACAAAACATTTCTTTAATATTTTTGCCAATTTTCGAGTATGCTTTAGAGCGTAAGAGTTTCAAAAATTAGGTTACGGAATGTTTTTGAAATATATAATTTTTATTATATAGATTCCTACATACAAAAAATGCCAACACTTTTTTAAAAATATTTTTTAAAATAGTCATTTTTCATACAACTTTCATTTAGAGATACTGAGAGCGAGTACCAACTATTAAGAAAGTGCAAAATTGTTTGAAAATTCAAAAGCGAAAAAAATAGCAAATCTTTAAAAGCTGAATAATGAAAAATTATATGACTTCCTACAGATGTTGAGAGCGTGAAATTTCAAATTAAAACTGCCCAAGATTTCAAAAACTCTAACAAAGTTTTAAAACTTTCTAACTTAAATGTTGAAAAATGCTTTCAGTTTAAAAAACGCAAAAAAAACTTCAACACTTTTTCCAAATATTTTTTTGCTTTTCTATACCAACAATTTTCGTTGATTTACGGCCTGTACATTTTCAAGTATTCATGAAACGAGCTCAAGGCCAAGAATAATAATTTTTCACTTTTTGAATTTTTATGAAAATTATTGTTGTTTTTTATTTTTTAATAATCATTTAACTAATTATTAAAAGTTTTTTAATTGAAAAGACAGTAAAAATTGTTCCATTCTTAAAATGTTGGGACTGTGCAAAAATAGTCCATAATTTTAAAACAAAAAAAATATTTGAAAACCTTTAAAAGTTTTGAAATATTTATTTAAGATTTTAAAATATCGCATTTTGCTATGATTTGCGAACTAAGTTTCAAAACTTTTTTTTATAATTTCGAACTCACATTCCGTAAAATATGTTTCGAGGTTAAAACTAATAAATTTTAGAGTCTCCTGACACATTTTTCAACACTCAATTTTGAAAAATTGTGCAAAATTTTTAACGACTCTTCTTAGCCTTTACTCAGTTTTGTAATATTCCCTAAGCCTTTCACTGCCTCTCTTAAACTCCAAAACTAACCTTTGCGAAGATATTAGAATTAATTTTAGTCAAAATAACCCACAGTACGCCGCACAGTGGTCGCAAAAGAGCATATTTGGTTCAAAATCACCTAGAGGCCACAAAACATAACCGATTTTTAAAATTTAAACGGGGTATTGTTCAGGAGCTAAAAAGCAAGAGATTGTCGACGCGTTTTTTTTAAATTTTTTGTCTAAAAAAGCATACAATAACTGCATACGCATACAATAACTTTGCGCTTTATAGGTGGTTTTTAACTTTAAAGGGGTAGTTTGCCCCTAATTCCAGATTTGGGGAGGGGGAAAGGGGGGGGGTAGTGGAAATTTTGAGTATGCAGTTATTGTATGCTTTATATGGTCTAGAATCTGTAGAACAGTCGAAAAAATTTTTAAAAAATTTTGTAATTTTGTTGCACAGTGTAATTTTTTTAGACAAAAACTTAAAAAAAAAACGCATCGAAAATCTCTTGCTTTTTAGCTGCTGAACAATACCCCGTTTAAATTGTAAAAATCGGTTAACTTTTGTGCCCTCTAGGTGGTTTTGAACCTCACGAGACCACTGTGCGCCGGTAGGCTTGGAAGTCACCAGGTCGGCAGCGTCGTAATACTGCAAATATTTTTCATTAGCGCATGTTCGCCTAGTGTTCGCCTCTTCACCTCTGCAGCCTATCGACAACTGATGCTACTGGCCTCAGGCGCCCAAAATCTGTAAAATTAGGTTTCAACAGCTGCACAACTTTTAGCAACTATTTGCTTTAACCCGTTTTGTGCACTTTTTTTTCCGTATCAAAAAAAGTTTTCTATATGAAATCGCTACGAAGAAATTAAATGTGTACGTTGAAGTCACGAAAAAAAAATATTAAAAAACATTTGCCACACTTTCATTTGACTGCGTAATGCTACCGCAAGCGCCCATTGAAAAAAGTGAGCCAAATAGTTTTTGTGGTTATTGTAACTTTTTGGCGCCCACATTGTTGAAAAGTATTTGTATGTGTGTGTGTGGTAATGTTTTCCCACGTAGTTACTTTGCAACATGAAAATTCTGCATGTCTTAAAGTTGGTTGCAAGTTCACAAGTAAAGTGCCGAAATAAATTTCTACAACATAATCGACCTTCATTTGATGAATGTTGCAAGGCAAACGCAGCTCAGGAGGCTCAAGTAAGTGGCGTAATAAGTAATGCAAAATATATATTAAAGACGTGAGTTGCGCGAAAGTTTGCGAAAAACTACAAATAATGGTAATTTTTTTTTTTAATTTAAATCAACTTTGGAAAGCTTCCTACGAAAGTTAATGCAATCACGATAATAAATAGCAAATGGGGGGATAAGGTGTTTCCGCAAACTTGCATTAATCGGCGAAAAAGTATTGAGCATTAGTTGAAGGCTTTAAGTCAATACTATTTTGTAGAGTGATACTCTCATACGCAGTTAAGAAACAGACATTTTTCATATATAAAAAACTTTAAAAGTAAGGCATAAACAAGTAAGAAAGTCAAAGTTCGGATGGAACCGAACATTATATACCTAGTAATGATCTATTATGATATACCAATTTATGCAGGTCTATTTTAATACTTTTCAGTTCGTATTATAAAACCAGGTGATTGTTTTTTTTTTTTCAATAAAAACACTTCTATTTTGTTGTTGGTTTTACGGTCTGTTCATTTTACATATTTTTGTAAGTATAACGAGCTCAAGACCAGTTGATCATAATTCTTAGTTAATTATTATTGTTTTCCTCTAATCAAAAACAATAATAATAATTAACTAAGAATTATTATCAACTCTCTAATCCTCTAATCAAAAACAATAATAATAATTAACTAAGAATTATTATCAACTGGTCTTGAGCTCGTTATACTTACAAAAATATGAAAAACACTTCTGTTATCCTATAAAAGAGGCGGGGCCACGCCCATTTTCAAAAATTAATATTTTTCGACTGTCTTCGTTTACAGACACTTTGAAAGTGAAATATAAATGATATAAAGCATTTGTACGCAAAGTTATTGCCTATTAAATATAGCTGTGATCCTTTTCAAAATCTTTCGTATAAAAGTGGGCGCGGTTCTTAACCCATTTTTTACCGGAACATACCCTGTATTAATATAAATGCGTGCGCTAAATTTCATTTCGATATCTTGAACGGTTTTGGATTTATGTTTAATATTATTTCTAATTTTGACTTAATCAAAAGTGGGCGGTGCCACTCCCATTTTCCAAAATTTTTTTAAAAATTTATTTTCTGCCTTAACATCAATGTACATACCAAATTTAATCCTTATAAGTGAGTTATGTACTGAATAATCCCTTTTTTGTATTTTCGAAAATATTCTATATATAAGAAGTGGGCGAGGCTATGATCCGATTTCGCCCATTTTGAATAGCGCTCTGAGATGAGCGCGAAAGGATCTGCGTACCAAATTTCATTAAGATAGCTCAAAATTTACTCAAGTTATCGTGTTAAAAGACGGACGGACGGACATGGCTTGATAAATTTCTTTTTCTCCTGAACATTTTGATATACGAGGTGTGTTCAAAAAGTATCGCGAATTTTGAATTTTCGCTGGTTACGTATATTCGAATTTCGAATTTTTTGTGGCGTTATGTTGGTACTCATGTCTCTCACTTATGCCGACAAGCTCGGCAATTTTGAATGTTCAGTTAATTGTTTACAGCTGCTTTGCTTGCACGTGTTTTGGATCGTCTTCGATTTTTACCTATTCAAAAAAATGGATCAAAGAACCTGTATCAAATTTTGTGTGAAAAACGAAATTAAGTGCGCGGATGCATTCCGAATGTTGACTGTGGCATGCGGAGAAGCTACCTTGGACCGAAGCAACGTTTATCGGTGGTACAAAATGTTCTCAGAAGGCCGAGAAGATGTGCAAAGAAGAACAAAAATTGGCTTTTGCACCACGATAACGCCCCTGCTCACGCATCGTTGCTTGTGCGCGACTTTTTGGCCAAAAACAACACACTAATGATGCCGCAGCCACCGTATTCCCCAGATCTAACCCCCTGTGACTTTTTCTTGTTCCCTAAACTGAAGAGGCCCATGAAAGGACGACGTTACGCTTCTCTTGACGAGATAAAGACGGCATCGAAGGAGGAGCTAAACAAGATACAAAAAAATGATTTTTTGAAGTGCTTCGAAGATTGGAAAAACCGTTGGCACAAGTGTATAATATCTCATGGGGATTACTTTGAAGGAGACAAAATAGATATTCATGAATAAATAAATAATTTTTGAAAAAACACAAAATTCGCGATACTTTTTGAACACACCTCGTATCTAAGTCAATACCTATCTCGATCCGTTTATGCCGTAACATACCACCGTTAGGCGACTAAGTATGAATTCCGCCGAAAGGTGGGGAGGTGGAAAATTCCGAAGTCCTTTGATTGCTGAAGTGTGCTATTAAACTTGCTTGATTGATTGCTTATCCACCTGCATGGGCATCTGAATGCCGTGACGACTTCAGCTATCAGCTACCACTCAAGATTTAATGGTAAAGAAATTTCATTCCCATTACCTCTAACATTTCATTTTGAGGTAAAAATTCATTGGGAAATAAAATTTTATATCAGTCAGACTCCTTCTGTTCTATTCTATTGTTAGTGCAGTTTTTCTTTCAGAGGCACAATTTTATTTTTTTTTTTGTAAGGATCCATTACCACCCATTTCAATTTGCATTAAGGAAAACATAAATGTTCATTCAAATCCGCTTGGATTAATTTCAGATTTTGCAGTTTCAATTGCAGTACTGGTTTCGGTTTCGGCTGCAATATCGAGTTCGGTGTCTAGTTTCGGTATTGGCTATGGTTTTGGTTGAGATTCGGTATCTGATTTGGGCTCGGGATTCGGTTTTGGTGCCGCTGACTTTTCCGATTTCGGTTACGGTTCCAGTTCTGATTTTGATTTCGCTTTAGGTTCCGGTTTTTATAACCTTTTCGCTTCGGCTTTGGTTCCGCTGAAGGTTAAGTTTAGGTCACCGTTCTTATTTCGTATTCGTTTTCGTTTCCGTTTTTTTTATATCTATGTTCCGATTTGGGGAGAGGTTCCAGCTATTATTTGATGCCTGTCTCGGTCCCACTTTTTGTTTCGGTATCATTTCTAATTCTGTAATGGTTTCGGCCTTGATTTGGAGTAATGGTTCAGCTTGGGTTTTGTTGGCTGTCTAGGTTGATTTCGGTATCGCATTTAGTTCCTTTTCGGCTTTAGTTTCGGGTCCGGATTCTGTTTGTTTTTCTTTTTTTTTGCAGATTTTGGTTCCAGTCGCAGTTCTAGTTCGGGTTTCGGTCTCGGATTCGATTTATCTTTCAGTTCTAAATTTTGTTCCGCTCTCCGTACCGATTCCTCTTCCAGTTTCAGTTCTTATTTTGATTTGACTTTCGCCTGCGGATTCGATTTTGGTGATTGTTTCGGTTCCGGATCTGTTTAAATTTCAGTTTCAATTTCTGTTCGGCTTAGGTATTTCCATTTTCGGTTTCGGGATCAGTTCTTATTCTGATATGGTTTAAGCTTTGGCGCTTCCGGTCCATATTCGGTTTTGATGCCTGTCCCGGTTCTGATTTCGTCTTCACTTTTAGTTAATATCGGTTCTATTTTCGGGGCCGAATTTTGTTCCTTAATAGATTCCTGAAGTTACCGTTCTTGTTCCGGTTTCGGTATGGCTTCCGATTTCTGTTTCATTTCTAACATCTATTCCGGTTTGTATTTTTTCGAAGTTATGCCGACACTAGTGTCTCCCCGAACAAAAGCTGCACCTTCACAAGCACATGGACAACCCCTCCTTCACAGGCGCAGCTGAATCCATAACCGTGCTAGCCACATTGCCATGGAAACATTGAGTGGAATTACAAACGTCACCCTCACTGCTGCATCCATCTAAAATGATAATTCCGACAAACAAAAAAAGAATTAAAAGCCATCAACAGAAAATGTCGTGGTATGACCTGAAAGGGGTGAAGGTTGACATACCGCTACTCATGGTTGATGATGGATGATGAACCGATGATTCGAGCTTCTTCACCTTTGCAAGGTCTCGGCAGCTAAGGAGTGTAACAGTGCATATCCGAAAAGTTTTCTGTAGTGATGTGCGTTTTGGCTTGAGCATTGACACAAACGCCACCATTAAGTGGCAGCACAGAAAAAAAGCCTAAAAACGTCATTTCGTCGACAGAAGAATAATACGAAAAGTGAAAAGTTGTTAAAGGGCAAGTGGTTGACGAAGTGGAAGCGCTGATGCTCATGATGATGGTAATGACGAAAGACGCGTAGCAGAAAATTTCATCAGCGGCATGACTGTCAATGGAAGTGCGCTTTGTGAATGGCGCGTGTCATGGCGAGGGTCGTCCAAGTGCGCTTCAGGTGTGCGATGTGCTTTCAGGTGTTGTTGGCATTGACATAATGTGTTTTACCACACGATTCTGTGTTCTTGATAAATTGTCAATCTTGATAAATAGTTAAGAAAAAATTTTTTTTTTTTAATTTTTGAAATATTGTACATTTTTGTGACTGTAGTGGAAATTTTTAAAACTTTATTTTACATAAATTTTGACACACACTTCTAAATGGTGTATTACTTATTCAAATTTAATTTCTTCCACCTCTTGTGTAAATTCCGATTCGACATCGTGAGGTCTTTAAGCATTTTTTTGATAATCATTGTTCTCGAATTTTACAATATCGTAAATTTTTATGACTGTCGCGTATATTTTAAAAATGTTATTTTACAAACTGAAATCTTAAAATATGCAACTATGAAACAGTTTCGGAATAGTTGTATGAAATTTTGGAAATATCGTATATTTTTAAAGCTTGAAAACTTTGCCTTTTTTGAAATACCGCAGATTTTTTTAATTTCGCATTCTTAATGCATATTTGTATTTACCATATCAAAAGATACATGGATTGAAATGGTTTGAAATTACGTAATTTTTGATATTTAGAGAACTCTCTAAATATCGGAAGCTTTTATGTCGCATACATTTTTTTAATATCGTAAATTTTTGCTCTTGAAATTTAGAATTTTTTTAATATTCTTTTTTGCTTTTCCATTTTACTTAACATTGCCGAATTTAGCATTTTAAAAGAAAAAGAATGAGAGTTCTTAAAATACATTATTCTTAGTTTTTTAAAATATCGCAAAGTTTCCGAGCTCGCGAAAATTTTTTGAACTAGCATATATGTTTTGTAATATTATTTTACGCTTTTGAAATATTACATAGACTTATTTATAACGTAAAATTCTGCAATAATTTTGCGAACCAAGGAAGATTTTTTTTTTTGTGTTTTTTGAAATATCGTAAATGTCCGTGTATTATTTTCGCAACAATCTTCAAATTTATTTTTACATTCTCGAACTCAGCATCTCCAAAACGTAAAAGGGCGGCAGTATTTTGAAATGTCTTTATCTTGCCATTTTCGAAATATCGTACATTTACAAATTCGAACTCAGCATCTTAAAATATCGTAAATTTTCATAAAAAATTTCCCAAATTTTGTTTTTTATAATCTAGTTATTCAAAATTTTTCAAATATCGTAAATTTACATATTCGAATTAAGCAACAGAAAATCTAGAATGTTTTTCAGTTTTTCTGTTTTACACATTTCAATTAAAGAGGATATTTCTTGGCTCTGTAAATATCGTAAATTTTCTTTCAATTTCCAAATTTGGTTTTATATAGCTTAATTATTTTAAATTTTTCAAATACCGTAAATTTACATATTCGAATTAAGCAACAGAAAACGGAGAATTTTTTTGGAGTTTTCTGTTTTACATATTTCAATTATGCATCTCAAAATTTTAGAGTATTGGAAATCTTTTAGAAGATATGTTCTAAGAAATATCGTAAATTTTGGTACATTGTCTTCCCAATCCATTTTCAAGTGTCTTTTTACATACCCGAATTGAGCATCTGACAACCAATAAGAATAAGGAAGGTTTTGAAGTTTTTTTGGCGCTATTTTTAAATATCGTAAATTTTTTTAACATTCTTACAGAGTCCATTTCCAAGTCTAAATTGTCTAGTTCTCATTTTTTAATATTTTTATTAATAAATCGCATTGAAAAATGGTTGATAGTTTGCTCTCCTTTTCGTAATTGAAAATAAATGAAAATTGCAATCTTGGAAATAATTTTTTTTTTTCAAAGTATTTTTGAAAACACCGTTATAAAGTTTTGAATAATCGATTTTGTCGAAAAAAAAAAATGTTTAAAGCGAAATATAAAATTTAGTTGCTAAAATAAATTCTGAAGTCACTCAAATACAGTGCAACAGGACCCCAAGGATTCGCCAACAGCTCTTTACGCAAAAGTGTATAATATACCATTTAAAGCAGTTAAGTGCCAGTGGCTACAAAAATGTCAATGCTAATGTATTTAAAAGTGAAAGAACAAGAGCGTGAAAAAAAAATTAAATAAAACTTTTTCAATGAGTCGCGTTGTATGAGCAGGGTTAAGGTTTTCAAAGAGAGTGGCAAACACACATACACACGTACATGCATAAAAGTATATAAATACATACATACATACTGCAGATATGTAGTAGAATAAAAATGGCGATGAGAGCAGGAGCAAGCCCGTCAGAAAGCAATTCAAAATGACACTAACAGCAAACGAAAATGAAATGAATTGCAGTGGGCAGCAACAACAAAAAATAAACAAGAAATAAATATACAAAATATAATTGTAGGTGTGTGTATGTGTGTGTTTGTGTGGATATATGCTGTACTAAAAGCCGACAAGTATTCAAGCAGGTGGCAGCCAGCCAGACAAGCAGTTGACACTGACAAGCAGCGATTTCAAAGTGAAGTGGGGAGAGTACGATTGGTGGGTCGTAGGCCAGCACCAGGAGCGATTTTTGCAACCTACTATCTTTGGTGTTGTTATTGTTAGTTTCACATTGCATGAAATGCTTGAGGGTACCTTGTGGTGCTGTGTGCGCAACTCTCGGTCATAGCAGCGTTAAGTTGTTCCCCCACCTGCAGGTTGAACACTCACACACTGTTACATTTTCGCCATTTAATTTTTTAACTTGTATGTGTAATGGTTGATGGCTTTTTATTTTGAAATTTAAAATCACTCGTAGACATGAAAATAAATCGAGAAAAATAGTCAGAAACAGCCATTTGTGGCATGCAACAATAGTAGTTGAATACATAAATATGCTGCGGGCAGGGTTGCAGGTACACCCCTATATCAAAAATATATGGATTGTAATTAAAATATGTAAAATTGAGCGGTATTACACAAAATTTACGCTTTAAAATCAAAAGTGAAGTTGAGCATCATTGTTAGTCATAAATTTGAAACTACGGCCAACTTTGCCAGTAAAGAAACTCGCCTGAAAAGCTCTATTGCCAAGAAGTGTCACATTGGACTCGCTAAGCAATCGTGAAGTAAACTCTTTCCTCGCAGTACTAAAATAACACACTATGAGTCTACCATCTTAGCTGTCCTTATGTATGGCTTGGAATCACAAATGTCCCGGCTCAAAAACCGGCCCATCGACAACCGATTTCGATGCCAGAAGAAGCCATAATCCCAATTTACATTATCCCAAGAAAAAAAAAATTTAACTATGACTCTCCCCCTGCAGGGTCATAATCCTAAGTAAAAGCGTGTTATAATCCCAAGACAAGTTGTTTATTAATAACCTCTAATACCGACTTCGGATTCAATAGTTTTCTACACAGAATCCCCTTCTGAGTGGGCTCAAATGTGTTATAACCAACATTGAAATCATATCACTCTCCCTGCAGTGCCATATTGGGTTATTATGTAATGGCAGCATATACTCCAACTGAACCAAATTACAAAAAAAAACTTGTCCATGAAATGTTCTAAGATCTAGTATACGCTACCACCATTTCTTGGGATGTCTAAGCAAGGTCCAATCAATTATCGAATTTTTCGTTGTTGAAATCTTTGATATCTGACAGTATTTCCCACATACCTTACAAGGTCAGCCCAAGCTATAAACGCAAGAAATGCTCGTAAGAGTTTAAATTTGTTACTTGTTGCTCGGGGCCTGGATCTCATGCATACCCTTAGGTAATTTGATGTCCATTTGTTTGCCCAATACATCGCAGTGACATACATATACTCATTACTATCGGCATAAAATCAGTGCCTTGGCTGAAGAGTTTTAAGTCTAAATCCCACTTGACCTTAACTTGAACCTGAATTCGTTATAGGACATCTTAACAGTGCTAGAATATCGCTATAGATTTTTTCAGTGTAGAAAAATTTGAAGCTTGAGAGCCTGTCTAAAGTCTCTAACTACTTGCGCGACAGCAAAATTCTCGGCTATGGGTATACACTCCTCTGCCTATTATTCCTAGTGAAAAGAAGAAAACACCCTAATCAAACATATACTTTCCACTATATCTTCTTAGATGTACAAATAAAATTAGGGTCATTAGATACCAATTCAGAGGAGAACAGCTAGGCTGATGGATAACTTTTTGTTGATATATTTCAGGGTGGTCATTGTATAGTTTTTAAGAAAAAAAATTCCAATAGGTGACGCTTCGGTCGATATATTTTAGGTTCAGTCATGGCACGTGCACATGACATAAAATTCGAAGATTTGGAAAGTTAATATGAAACTGACGAAGTAGAGAGGTAAGGAGCAAAAAGGTTAGAGTACATATCTATCTCTATGGCGCGATATACAACAGGTATATCATCATAAACCTCCTAAGAGATTTTTGCGCCAAGCTTCTCTTCCAATTTGTGGTGTGCCGATTTCAATTTTCCCTACAAATTGGTGGGACCTACAGTTTTTTGCCGACTCCGAACAGCATCTACAAAGGAGACGAATTTTTGCTGAGAAGCCTGTCATGGCAGAAATACACTCGGAGAGTTTGCCAAACCACTGCCGAGGGGCGACCCCGTTTTGAAAAACTTTTTTCAAATCACTTTTGATGTTACCTGTACCAGGGCTCGAACCATGGACCTTCGGTGTGGTAGGCCGGCAACACTACCTTCACACCACGGCGGCCGCTGAAAAATAGGAATTGGAGCAATAAACATACAAGGAATGCATTTCGATAGGTACTGAAAGAGAGACTGAGGTACACAGAGCAATAGCAAAGAACTGCCTTTAATTTTTTGTTAAGTTCACAGGAGAAGAAGGGAGAAAGTTAACTCAAACGTAAAGTTTATTAGAAAGCGGAATCGAAACGGAAAACGTAAATCGAGATAGAATAAATTATGGATGAAAAAAAGGTAGAAGAGAAATAGTGAGATATTCATGGAGACGCAAGAGAAACAAACAGAGAAATAGCACTATAGAAAATAAAATCAAGAGAAGTAGAAAAGTTTGAAATAAGGGAATTGAGAATAAAAAACGTCAAAAATATTGATAGGGAAGAGATTGAGAGTACAGTTAGGATGAAAAAAATAAAAGCACTCTTTCGGAAAATGATAATACCACGCCATAAGTGCCGCATCGTACCCGGTCCGACTATAGCTGTTGAGATGCCTCAGGTTGTTTTCGAAAAAAATTCTTCTAAAGAACTCTACTCGTCGGGATGGCGCACACTCGTGCCGTAAAGGTAATTTGCCTAAAAGTTTTCTAGAGAAAACAAAAGCAATATTTTCCAAAAATTTAAACGCAAGTTTTTATAATTATTTGTCCAAACAAATTACATTATGTAATAAATAAATAAAACTAAACTGGTTATGTATACTAATAATCAAGATCTGGTCCACAAGAATTTCGCACCTGTAAAAGCAGAGCAAGTGGCAGACAACCTTTACGTTGGAAGAAAAAAGTTGAGACAAATTTTAGGTTCCTTGGCATTTGGCGTCAGTTGGTCACAAGAAGGAAATAACTCGCGCAAATTAACTGGAAGACAATAATGTGAGTTTTACCACTTTGCTTTATTTTAAAGCAGTTTGTTCAGGAAACCTTCAAGAATTCCGTAGAAGGTTTTTCGCTTTCCAAATTTTGTTTAAAAATTTCATTTACCAACTTATTTATAATAATTTCGTGTCATGAATTTGAAAGAAAAACTTTACAAAGCAATATTTTAAGACTACAATTAAAACAACAAACTTTTGCTTCCTTACTTTTTTTTCGTTATTTTCTATTGAGCTGCTCCTCTGAGCTTCAAAGGCTTTCGCACTTTACTTGCGGCAGCCAAGCAGAAAAGGTAACTTAAAAGAAATTAGGAAAAATCAAAAGCGTAAATAATAGGTAAAAACTTTCTAAGACTCATTTTTTGTAATTTAATTGGAAAAAAAATTGATAAATATTCATACAGAAACTTGCACGTAGCTACATTAGGGTGGCACTTATTTTTGAATTGTTTATATTAAACTTTGAACTTCTATTAAGTGTATTGTGCGGATCTCAAATCTTTAACGATTCCAAATGTCTTTTCTTTTCTCCAAAATGTTTTTCCTTTTTTTCTCTTTTCAATTTTGCTGTGGTGGCGAGTCGGTATCGGCCTCCAACCATTTTCAATAAATGAATAGTCACCTAGTAAACTTTGTAGAGTTCACCCTAATCTGTATAAATTCTTGCTAGTATTTTTTGTCTTATTAATCTTGCAACTCCAATGTAAGTAAACCTGACGTTACCTAGCAACACCTCAACTTTGTATGTTTGTGTGGTTGCGAGCGCCGAATTGTGTCCTACATGCACAGCTTGCAGCATTGTTGCAAAGCAGTTCAAGGACTTTTTAACATTTATAAAGCAATTAAAATTTAAATGAGCAATGTTTTTTTGTATGTAAAATGACCAACTATATGAATATTTGAGTATGTTGGTGTACAAGTTACAGCCAAGATCTGAAAGATGTATATACAGGGTGGCTAATGAAAGCCGCTACCAAAAAAAAATTAAATAACTTTTTTTCTATTTAATGAATCTGGTTAATTTTTTTTTTTATTTTGCAGATTGACTTTTACATTTAACAAAAATGGATAACTGGGACACTGAAACAAGAATTTGGATTGTCCGCCGCTATCACGCACTGGAGTCCGTAGTTTCGGTTCAAAGAGAGTATAGGCGCACGTTTGGCGGCAATCCTCCGAGCAGATGGACCATAATAAGACTTGTAAACAATTTTGTCGAGCATGGGACAGTCAACAGAAGACCTTACCATCGAAACCCTTCAGTTCGAACGGAGGAAACAATCGCTGCTGTAGCTGCTGCCATACAAAACAATCCACGTGTTTCGACAAGAAGCTTATCTGCTCAAATGGGTGTAAGCAGACAGTCATTACAGTCAATTATGCACAAAGATTTGGACTTATTCTCATATAAAATTCAAATGGCCAACAAACTGAACGCTGCAGACTTGCCGATTCGCTTGGAATTTTGCCAGAAGATGCTTCAAATGGTGGAAGAGGATGGAAACATGTTGAGCTGTCTTTTCATGTCTGACGAGGCCCATTTCGATTTAAACGGCAACATAAACAAACAAAATTGTCGAATATGGAGTGCTTCCAACCCACAGATACTCCATGAGACGGAATTGCATCCACTTCGTGTCACAGTGTGGTGTGCAGTTTCATCACGCTGCATTGTCGGGCCCTACTTCTTCGAAGAAAACGGTCACACCGTTACGGTTACTGGAGACCGTTACTTGAGCATGTTGAGAGAGTTTTTCTATCCAGAATTACGCCGAATGAGAATTTCTTTCAACTCTGTGTGGTTTCAGCAAGATGGTGCAGCTCCTCATATAGCCCAACCTGTTATGACAGAATTGCGACGAAAATTTCCCAATAAGCTGATATCCAGAAACTCCACATTCCGTTGGCCACCCAGGTCGCCTGACCTTACTGCACCTGACTTTTTCTTGTGGGGTTATTGCAAACAGGAAGTCTTCAAAGCAAAACCAACAAATTTGAATGAACTAAGGCAATCCATTCGAGAAACAATTGCGGCTATTCCTGTCTCAACTCTCCAAGCAGTAATGAACAACTTTTTGGTAAGATGCCGCACATGCATCGACGAGCAGGGGGGGCATTTAAATTCCATTATTTTTAAAACTAATTAAGCTATATTTAATAAAATTTAATGAGCTTTAACATGAATAAAAGAAAAATGAATTCCATACTCTGAAAAAAAAATTATTTGAGTTTCTTAATGTAGCAAAATTCATCAGCCACCCTGTATAACTGTTCTAAAAATTTTTGATCTAAGCAAGCTTGAAGCACAAAAACAGAAATATGTTGCATGAAAGGTCACCTACATACATAAATTCATGCTCCGGTGCACCTACCAAGTAACTCTTATGTTAAAGTTTCTTCATTTTCATTTGAGGATTACTAGTAGTTGCAACATAAATGCCCTTCAGGGAAATAGAAATAAATCGAAAACAAAAAATTATTTATTTGAAACTAGAGCTTTAAGACGAAGACTAGTCCGAAAATTAACAAATATAAACCGACAAGAATTCAAATGTTTGCAGAATAATGCACTGTTCAGAGTTGGAAAAATCCCTGTAGAACTTATATTAAAAAAAAAGTGTTTAAAACTTCTCAACAAGCAAAGTAAGCTTAACATAAATTCAAGTATTCATGAAGGCCAAGAATAACAATTTTTCACTTTTTAATTTTTATGAAAATTATTATTGGTTTTTATTTTTTATAATCATTTTTTAATTAATTATAAAAATTCGTTTTATTTGAATAGAGTAGAAAACATTTTTAGAGACAACCGCCATAGCTTTTCTTATAGATCCATTTCGGAAGCTGCTAGGCTTCTTCATCAGAGAAATTTTGGCACGCATTGCTAACCATTAAGCTAACAATACGCTCTTTTTGTTGTCATCTAAACTCATAATTCTATTCTTCTTTACCATATGCATGGTTGGTAGTGTGATCATGATGGATTTTTTGGCAGATCTGCTTTATCATCATCGGTAGAACTGCCTCACCGCATGCTCTCGGTTTTGTTATTGCTTGTTTGTACCAAGATTTTTTTTTGATGTCTAAAGTATTAATAAAACAAGCTCAAGGCCAAGAATAATAATTTTTCACTTTTCAATTTTTATGAAAATTAAATTAAAATAAATTTTTAAAAATCTATCCGAAATAAACATTAAGCTTACAAAATTCTGATTTTTCGTTTATAAAACGTTTATTAATGTGAGCATATAAGCAAATTTCAAAGAAACTTTTTTATATTTGTTTTTTCTAAAACTTTACTCAAACCATATTTTTTATATTTTGTAATAAAATAAATTATATATTAAATTAAAATAAATAAATAAATTGTAGTCAGATATTGAATGCTACAACTTAAACCAAACCAAACCAAAAGTAGTTAAGTTGCAGCCATGATTTTTGCTATTTCATCCACATTTTCATATAAAATCTTTTATGAAAGGAATTTACAAAATTTTAAGTTGAAAAGAAAAAACTGACAAATTATTTCTCTGCATTTTTTGTAAATATTTGTATTTCTGACAACAACAGATCAGAACGAAAATCGACACTGATGATGGCACAACGCCGAAACCGGTTTGTCTCAAAACCAAATTTGGCAAGGGATGACAAAAAATCGTTCCAATATACATCATTTGTATTTCACCTTTATAGTACAATTATTTATAAAAGTTCGTTGTTGAAGTTTATGAAAAATTTACTTTAAACTTCCAAATAAGTTAAAACTGAGAAGGCTTAAATATAGCTTATTATAGCAACTTTAACTTAAGATATTTTTAAAAATATTTACGGAATTGTTTGCTGGGTTGTGTTTTGTTTTTGAAATATTTTAGATATTCCTACATTCGAATTCAGCACGTTCTATCAAGTTAGGGTAATGTTTAACAATTAAAAACGCTAAAAAAATAAAAAATATAATTTTTCAAAAACGTTTTGCAAGACTCAGGATTTTCATCACAAAACTCTAGGGATGTGCTATTAATATTTTAATCGAACATACAAACTGACTCAAACTTGATCACTAATTAATCGGCAATATTAAGCGTCGATAAATCAAAACTACTAATTTTCCAATTAATAATCGATAAATCAATTTCAAACTAATTTCCCAATAATAATTATCATTTCCTAATAAATCAAATATTGGTTAATTATCAAATTAATTAATTCGATAAATTAAAAAACTAAGTTATCACAAATTAATAAATCAGAAAATTTAAGTTTCTAGACATTTAGACAAAATCAACACTTTTCGCATTTTTTGAGATTAGCAAACTTCTGCTAGTTTTATATTCATCAATTTACTTGTTAAAGACCCACAAAATAGAGAAAGTTATTCAGATATAAACTATTTTTGTTTTAATTATTATTTACTCAGGATTTCATCAATCGGTATTTGATTAATTAATAGCTTAGGTTAATCACGAAAACGATGAGAAGCTTTCCCTTTTTTATTCTAATGAAAACATTTAATTATTAACAACAATTATTTAAAAAAATTAAAACAATTATATATTATTACAAAAATTATTATTCTTGGCTTCAACTCATTTGTAGTCATAAATACTTTTACAAGTAAACATTTGTTTATTTTTGCAAACAATCTAATGTATACGAGTATACTCTCATATCAGTACAAAACAAATTAAAGTTTGACAGATTTTTTGACAAGAGTAGAAAATTCTTTTGAAATTTTACTTCGTAGGCTATGAAGATTACATAGCTACATGCCTGTCATGCATTTCATAGGAACATTTAAATCTGAGTCATTACATCATAATAACATTAAGAGAATTTACCAAAAATCTCACGTCAACCATCTTTCCGCCTATTGCAGAACACTACTCCACTCACTCGTTTATTCTCACTTGCTCGCTCTTTGTTACTCTGTTAGCTCTCTGTATCTATCTTTCTCTCTCTACACAAATTACTCTGCACATCCACTCACTCATCTAATTCCCTGTCCATCCATTGTGTCACATTTCACTCTGTCCCTTCGTTTACTTAGCAACTTTATGAAATATTCAAAAACGCTTGGAGTTAAATCAACGCTGACATTTATGTTGATTGGCATGTACAGTCACTTAACGCAACAGCAGTTAAACTTTCTAATCTAAAGACTTATAATGGCACATATGCATGAACTTTCAGTTGTGAAGCGTACTTCAGTCACACAGATTCGTGCGTTTCTACAAATTTTCGTCTCCAACACTTTCATATTTATGCTAAAATTCCCTTTGCCATATTGTGACAATTTCTTTACATATATAATGCATGTATGTGTGTGAATGTATTTGAGAATATGTGCATACTATCTACCTATATACATTTGAATATTTGAATGTCCTAATATGCTCCAAAATACTACAGAGTTATTAAGATTTTCGATTTTTGAAGTAGATAAATTACTGACAAATCATAGAAGGATCATTTGATTGATTTCATTTACGTACATTGATGGTTAAGCTCAAACGATGTATTGAAATAACAGCTCTGGAACGCGTAAACCCTGCGTAGTTTCGGTGCAAGTATGGCATGGCAGTTGTGAGAATATTTTAAAGCTCGTAGCTATTTCATCGTATACGGCTTAATATGGTAATATGGGTCCAACTTGAATTTTGTTGCAGAAGATGTTGGCAGGAGAAGGGTAAAAACTTTTGGGTAATTTTACAACTGTAGCATAAAACTTCTAGCCGAACTTTAGCTCCACCAGCACTAATTGCCTCTTACACCTAACTCAATATTCAGCCTGTCATGGGTTTTCAGTGGAGCCTATATGTAGACATATGTAATGTATAATGTAGACATATGTTTCTATATAAAAAAGTAATAAAACAAAGAAAAGTAACAATTTTCAATTTAACCCTTAGTTATGTCATAGTACTACATTAGCACGAATGATTTAAGCGAGTTAGCTTAGTTCGTTTTTTTTTTGTTTTTTTGATAACTTATGAACAGTATATTTGTTTCTTTTTTCTTTTTAATAAAAGTACCTGTGTGACCGAGCCTTGCTCGGTGGCAATCCTAGGTGGCAATCGTACTTAAAAATATTCTGGTTGGTATACTTCCTCAAATACCTTCCGTTTGATACCCATATTGTCATATATTGCTTAATATTTTAAAAAAAATCGGAAAGGTGGCAACCCTCTAAGCTTCATTTAGTGGCAACATCCAAGTAGAAAATCTTAGAAGGAAGCATACTATCCATCTACCAAATTTCATCGAAATCGGTTTAGCCGTTCCCGAGATAGTGGTCGATATCTGAAGGAATAAATAAAATGCGGTCAGGTGGCAACCCTAGATGGCAACCCTACTCGAAAATACTTTGGTTGGTATACGGCCTAAAATACCATTCATTTGATACCCATATTCCCATATATTGCTTAATATTTTTAAAAAAAATTGATATAGGTGGCAACCCTGTGAACGACCCCAAGTGGCAACACCAAAGTAGAAAATCTTAAAACAAAGGATACTACACATATACCAAATTTCATCCAAATCGGTTAAGTCGTTCCTGAGATAGTAGTGGATATACAAATATACAAGAATAACTCGTTTAAAGTTATAAGATAATCATAAATTTACGGTGCTTGACGAATTAAAACAATTAGTTTATCAAAAAAAAAAAAGAAATCTATTTTAATAGAGCACACTCTAATGTACATACATTTATAGGTACTGACTATAAGTATAAACTTTTGTAGAGTTATGTGTACTAAAAAGCCTGCATGGTACCTCGCAAAGAAATAAGTTTAACAGAGTTCATATGTATTTATTTAAGAGTAGCTCTTCACATTTGATGTTTTATCCAACGTTCGTTTATGATTGCTAAGAATTATTAACATGTAAAAGTTTTAAAACTCTTGAGCTCATAGCCGCTTAAGTTTTAGGGTTTTTAAGCTTTTATGCGCTGGACTTCAAAAGGTTTTAAATACTCAAGTACAAGCATATAAATTATTATACTTAGTTGCAGAAATGGTTTTCTTTTGGTATGGAGTTATTACTTTTAACTCATTAATGCCCGTAACTTTTTCTTTCAAATTTTAATGCAAAAATTTGAACATATAATCTCTAACAGCGTAGAAACCAAATTTGTTCTAGAGTTTTAGAAATCAAATATTGCCAATTAGGTGTTTTTAATTTTTTAGTTTTTTACACTTGCAAATACCATACGAATTAAAATGTGTTTTTTATTTTATAGTGCGTAAATTATGTAAATAACTTCACAAAGATTTTTAAGAACTATGATATTGTTCGAAACAGCTTACTGGATGCTGGTAAACATTACATTTTTTAAACAAAAATGTGGTCCGCCCCCACATTTTTTGCAACGGTGGTATTTTGAATCGCCCTTGCCTACAATGTGATCTTTTTTGTCAAATCTAAGACTCCTATCAAATCTTTTTGACTAGATGACATAGGGCCTGGTCTCAAACGGGATTTTCTATGGGATCTTATCAAAAACACAGCACATTGTCGTCTGAACTCGAGAAGAGATATATCTTTTACTAGCTTTCGATAGATTGCCCATGAAAAAAATGGACACCACCACGTTTTTGTTAGGATTGAAGTACGATAAGTGGACAAAGATTTGTCACACAAGTCCACGCCACACATATATTTATTGTAGTGTTTGATTGGAAATGGAATATTGACGTCGATTCGGCTTTTATGCTCGCGAGAGTAACGGCTTATTTTCCCAATTGACTGTAGCGGTATACAATTAGTAAGAACAGTTACTAATGCATTATCCATCCATTTAACGCCAAGCAAATTTTCCATCGTTGTGATATCATATGTGCCTCTCGGATTTTTAACAAACTCTTTTTTCCCGTTAAACTCAAAGTTTATAAAACCTATTCTCGCGCAATGTTCCCGTTCCACCAATTTTTCGCTTTAACAATTCTTCTAGCAAAGAAACGCTTGTAAAAAGATTATCGAATAATAGCTGAGTTCCAAGGGGTAGACTACATTTCGAACCCCATTCAAGTACAACATCTCCACCATGTCCAAATGCGAGGGAAGCTATTTTTGTACATGATCTACAATAGGGCTCTGCGTGAAGTAAATATCCATTATGATCAGCGATACAACACAATTTAAATTCAAATCGGATTGGTTTACCACGAATAAACTGCTTAGCTCCGTGCTTCCCATAATACGGCATCATACGTTCATCGACACTAAATAGTCCGCTGTGAGAGACCTTCTTGCAATTTTCTTTAAGCGTATCAAAAGTGGGACGTACTTTATACATTCTATCGTCCATATCTATTTTTGAATTATCAGCAAAATGTTGGTATTTTAAAATGTTTTCGAAAGTGTTTCGTGCCATTGAATTTGTGACTATGGAGCAAACACAACCGACGTCGCTTTTCCAGCACATTCGACGTTGTGGCAAGACATGGTAATCACTAAACAAAAGGGTTCCAATAAATGTCTTGAGCTGATTTGTGTCAATTGAAAAAGAATGATCTCCTTTCTGATTTACAAAGTCGTTTCCACTACTGGTTTGTTTATCAGGTTTTCTGAAAATATAAGAAGAATTGCGTCTATTGGTTGGTTGACTTTCTCTCTTAGTTCCACCTCATTGGGTTCAGGCCTCATTTGAAAGAAGTTTGGTGTATCTTTCGACCACTTTACGGGATCACATTTTTGCCTCTTTCGAAGAGGCTGTTCATCTTCAATATTTTCGATCTCAACATTTTCTCTCCTGACAGTTTCGGTATCAGTATTTAAATGTCTACGGGGCAGGTTCTCGACATTTCCTTCCACTTCTGCATCAGATTTATCGGAAGCGACATCTGTGTCTTGGTCTGCCGACTCAATAGGCAAATTTAAATTCTCATTCTTCTCGCTCTAAAAGCAAAAATTAGATCAGCACCTCTGCTGGTAACTTAAGATGCCAATGGGCATTAAAAAAGGAACCATTTTGCTCGTTTGTTGAACAAATAAACAATATTTGTAAAGAAATTTTTTTTTGGGTCCGAAATGAAAAAAAAAATTAGAAAATTTTCGAGCATGAATTGTTTAATACTCTTTCATTGTAGTTCAAAAGAAAGTGTAATAATGCCCACAGATTCTTGCCACTTGCGTAATGGGTGGTAAAAATTAAAAGCAATAGCAGTTTAACTGACAAACAAACCCCCGTTCTGATAGCCCAATGGTTAACAGAGCATGTTAAAATTTCTCTCATGAAGAAGTCTACCAGTTTCCGAAATGGATCTATAAGAAAAGCTATGACGGTTGTCTTAAAATTTCCCTTTTTTATTCTAGTAAATAAATTTTAGAAAATTAATAAGAAATACAATACTAACTTTCTTAAAAATATTATATTGGCCTTTAGCTCACTCAGCTATTTAATTTTTTTTAAGTAAATCCAAAAAATAATACAAGAGGACTTTTTTATTAGAACTATGGCACTTTATAAACTTCTTCTTTAAAAATAGAATATACTATACCTTTTTTATAAAATTAAAGTTCTACTCCAAGGTTTTGTAGAAAAAAAGTTTAAGTGCGTGTGTTTTTTTTTTGTTATCATGGCTCGGGCCTTATACTGTCCAGCTATCCTTGAGAAATTATTATTTAGCCTACTTCACAGATGCCTGCAACCCGCACACTTCAATGCAATCTCCCGAGCTCTTACGGAATTGAATAAGCTCGCAAAAATTATAATTATTTATTTCTCTATGTCGAAAAATACAGTCAAAACATGTTTCGGTGCATTATATAAAGTCGTGTTTACTTTTTGGAACCCTTCCTCGCATAACCAGGGCAAACATGGGAAAAACTATTTTCTGTATTACACGTACATTACTTCAAGCGATGGTCCTTCGTTAAACTTTAGCTTACCACCAATCAGAGGAGAAGCTGGGCTTAGAATTTAATTATTATATGCCGATGCTTGTAAATTAAATATCAGATAATAAAGCGAAATACACAGGGATAGTATTTTTGGAGTAAAAGTAGCCAAAAACAACACTTTTTAGAATTTTTGGCTGTCTGTCTTTATGTTTGTACACGCATCACTCAAAATCTGTGGCATAGAATCGAATCTAATTTAAAGCTATATATTGTTAGATATATAACATAAAGATTAAGACACATTTTCTAACACGAAATACTTTCTTTGCCGAAGTATACAGTGTCGGAAATAAAACTGCACTTAAAACGCTGTTTATGCATCTAGTGAAATTTTAACAGACCAATTTTTGTGCATAAACAATGTTATAAAAAAATTTAATAGGGCGGCTTTAAAAGAATATAATAAACCCAATTCAAAATACTTACAACTATTTCCTCTCTTTGTCTATGCATTTATGTGGGTTTGTTTGTAGCCTCATGACGAAATACTCGTAACTACTGTTTGCAAATGGATCATTTCTTCAACGATACATTGCCAAAGGTCTCGCATGAAATATAGAAATAAATATACATACATAAGGGTGGGTGGAAACTTTTTTTCCACTGTAACAACGGGGAATTTTTTTGCTCCAAACCCTTAAAAAACATCAAATAATTTACAATTCAGCTTTTTTTTACACCTTTAGAGATAATCTCTGTTAGAACTACCCAATTTGTTATTTCTAAAATTAATACAAAATTTTTGATTTTTTTTTTTTTAGAATGACAAAAGAAAAATTCTGTTAAAGTTTTAGACTTTAACTTTACTCCTTAATGAATGGAGGCTGTTCTTATTTCCACTTGTTTTTTACGATTTTACCAAATTTCTGAGGTAAAAATTAAAATCACAACCCCTTAAAACCCTTAAATCTTGATTACTCGGGAACTTCTCACTTGGCGAAAGTTTTTCTTGCAACTTTTTTCTGGGGAATAAATTATATACCTTAAATTTTGTATTTAAATGGTTTAACAAATTTAAAAAAAAATCGAAATAAGCAATGATACCCTGCAAACATTCTCGGAGTGCTCATAATTTAAGAGTCCGATATGAATCCTAAATATGTGAAAAATATTAATATGAATATGAAAATATGATTCTGAAGAGATGAAAATTATGAGCCTTATAGAGAGTGTTCATTTCACATAGCAACTTTTAAGTAGATATTCATATCGTTTTTTTTTTTTTTTTTGAAAGAAAAAAAAATGGTTTTCATAAAAAAAATTGCATAACATATCTTATATCTTGCTGTTCCTGACATAAATACATATATACTCGTATATACATACTCATATATACACTTTCCTGGACGCCATCTCAAGTTAGCTGCAACGGAAAAGTGGGTTTCATAAAACTGTGTTATTTTTTTAAACACGTGGGAAAAATCACAGATAAATCCTTGAAGGGTTTTCTCTCAAATTTCTTTTAACAAAATTTTGCTAAACATAGCCTCATACAACATTTGCCAATCCACATGCCTGAATTTCAATTCCGAAAATGATCTTTTAACGGGCCAAAAAGGGCAGATTGTAAGGGAGATAAATCACTCCGAAACGCTTCGTATAGAAGTAGTTTTGGAGTCCAATATGTTTCCATTATGAGACAAAAATGTTTCATATATGACTCCTATTTAAGCTCATATGATATATGAAATTCGGCTCATATCGGACGACCATCGCAAAAAGGGAAATACCCTCATTTCGGACTCATAAAGAGCATTAGCGCTCCAATTTAGGACTCATTTATGTCTCCTATGGGTTGCTGGGTAGGGATCTTAAATTAAGTATTCATATTTGATATTTTTAAAACAGTTTTTTCCCAATTATGAAAAAAATGTTCATATAATTTTCGAAGCAAAAAAAATATTTTTTATCCGGTCTAACATAGACCCTTTCATCTCGACACGTGGCGCGTCCACGCACAACCGCATTCATCTAGTCATTATCTTATATATTATCAAACAACAGGGGACGTGTGTGTAGCCGCTAAGACTTGAGTTACTTAATGCAATACAATAAATTTAGTTTAGTCACTGTGGCGTATTCCGATGCCAACCAGGAAATGTTCTTACTACGCTGTGTCCTTACGCCGAAACGCCCACATATTCACAGAAGTAGCTCTGTAAAGCATTGCGCGCTGGCAATACTTTGTTCAAACGTAGTAACAACAAAAAAAAGGAAATGTACACACAGCAAAAAAGAAAGATTAAGAGAAACATTGTCACGCAAAAACAAATCACTGAAGGCGGACAGCTGTGCGAACTATGTTTAAGGCGGATACAAAACAGCAACAACACAAAATGAATTGAGAAAGCAAATGTACGAATTTTAAATTAAACTAAAGCTGACTTTAACCGCTAGTTGCTGCTCAGCGCACTGGTTTCATGCTACGTAATAGGATTTTGCGTAAATATTTAGTAAGATAGTGGGAGTTTGAATTGAAAAGACCGTGAGGTAGAGTGTTGGGTTAGATTATTTTTTTTTGTTGCAAAATCTTGTACTTCATCAAGGCTACCGTTAATGTAAGAGTTTGGTATACGAATTTTACGCGCCCGTCTCTTGATTATCACCAAACGAAAGATCTTGGATTTATCGGCGGGGTGCAATAAAGGCATAGGCAATAAAGCAATATGGCCTTATATCTCAACACATTGAGAACAGAGGCTATATTAATCAATATGACATTATTTCCACTACGTGAAATATTTTATGTGAAGTAAAGCCATAGAAGTTTGAGAAATAAAGCCATATTATCACATCACACACTAAATCAGAAAAAGTCACACGTTTAGTCCTATTAATTTGGTATTTGTTAAAAAAAAAGCGCCGGAGGCGAAAATTTGGCAGTTTTTATTCCAAATTTTCATTTTATATTTTGATATGAATTTAAAATATGCAAAAAGTAAATTTTGCCTCTTTGACGTTTGTTCACTTTGGCTCGTAGCTCTCACCCCTATTTCGGCGTTACTACTCTCGCGTCGGCGTTCTCTCTAAATATTTTAAATTTGTATCATACGAAAAGATTTAAATTTGGAATTAATACGACTAAATATTTTGATTTTATATCACAGTAAAAATGAAAATTTGGAATTAAAAATCGCGCGATTATATTTATATCTGAAATTAATAGGATAAATATTTTAACTTTTTATCATACTAAAACATTTAAATTTCGAATTAATAAGACTAAATATTTTTAATTCATATCATAGTAAAAATGAAAATTTTCGCCTGCGGCGCATTTTTTAAATAATTATCAAATTAATAGGACTAGAGTAGGGGCGTCTCAAGAAAATGCTGTTTGGTTTACGCGATGTCATTGAGATGTCATGTGATACATAAACATCACACGTGATATTACCAAAAGTGCAAAAATGCCATAATGGATTTATTTCACATTCTTAATGGAAATAATGCCATATGGATTATGGCTTATTTGCCTATAGCTTAGCTGCACCTCGCCGGATTTATCCACTAGGCAGGGTCACAAAATCAACAAAAAGCACAGTAATTAGACATATGAATCACTGACAGGCCTCTTGCTTCCAAAAATTCCTATTCAAAAAAACTGCTTTTCAACACAAATACATGCAACTAACTCTCCAATAAGACCTCTCAAGCTTCAACCAAGCAGTCTAACCAAATAGTGAGAGGCTTGGTGAATTGTGAGTTTTAAAGACCACGGAAAAGGGCTGATTTCCATAGGAGAGGACAGACACTTGAGGGATTAAGAGAGAGGAAACTTTTCGTACTTTGAGAGTGAGAAGGAGAGAGGTATATGTGCGGTCGGAGCAGCTTCCCTTCTACGGTGAAGCGACTGGCAATCAGCAACGATTGAACAATAGGAAATCACGGTGATAGCCGCAGAGCAACTGAGAGCGACGTAGGTTGTAGTAGTTTGGAGAGGATAGCGAACCGGCCTCATATTCGGTAAAGAACTTTCACTTAAGGCAACACTCCCAAAAACCTTCGGGAGGAAGGGGGAGCTAGGGATAATGAAAATTACACAAATCAGCAGTCGATGGATCGAGGACAGATTTTGGGGCATATAATCTGGCTATTCTTTACCAAGCAGAAACCATAGAATGCAGTATAAGAGCGAGAACTCTATATAAAAAGTCCTACAGTGCAAAACATTTTAAAATTACAATGAAATAAAATTTTTGTAAACAGTGAAAGTATCCAGAATGCGCATGGAATACAGCGGAAGTGAAAAAAGAAAAACAAAAACAGCAGCACATGCCAGCCGGAGCTGGAAATGGAATTGGAGATGGAGCTGTCTTAAATTAGAATGAAACATATGGTTTATACATAAACGCACACATATGCACTTCTGTTCAACGAATAAATTGCGTCTGACTTAATTTATATGCAAAAGCTTAATTTATGTGTTCCGTAGTAAAAGTTTTACTTTTTGTGTCGCCCTTTCGGCGGCAACGGAAGCAACGTGTAAAACGTGCCAGCGTTTCAAGTTAGAGAATACATTTGTTTTGAAAATGCTTTAGGAGAAATTGAAAATATTGTAGAAATACTAAAGCGCAAGCAGTGTTTAAATATTTTAAGATTTGTGTGCACTACTCGGAAAGTAAAAATTTTTTTTTTTTTTTGTATGCCAACAATTCAATTGAATTGAGTTGTTGTCTTTCCGGCCTGTACATTTGCAAAGTACCATGACTATAAACAAGCTCAAGGCCAATAATAAAAATTTTTCTTTTTATTTATGAAAATTATTATTGTTTTTATTTTTTTAATAATTATTTTTAATTAATTATTAAAAGTTTTCATTAGAATAGAATAGAAAAATTTTAGAGACAACCGCCACAGCTTTTCTTATAGATTATATATATATATATTATTATTATTGGCCTTGAGCTCGTTTATGGTCATGGTACTTTGTAAAATTTTTAAATTATATTGAATTGTGTAAACTAAAGGTATTTGGGAGCTTTATCTAGACTAAAGACCAAATTTTGAGGCAGACACGTCGACGGGTTGGGAATTCCCTTCAATAACTTTTACGGAAGCGGCAGAGACAAAAAGATGCCTGAAACAGTGAAAAATCTTCCTTTTGTGGGGAAAAATATTAAAATACATGGGATCAGATACACGGGATGCTCTGCTTTACGGATTCTACAAGATGGTTTGAGTAGAGGGTCATTATTTATATATCGCGTGCTGAAATCTTTAACGCCCTTTTTCAAATTTTGATTCAAAAACGCCCCATCTCAGAATTTTTTTCAACAACACCCTTTCTGAGAATTTGATTCAAAAATATCAGCTAAAAATGTATTGAATTTTCGTACAGATAGAGCGTCTTTGAAACTCATTCTCAGATAGGGCGTTCTTAAACCAAATTTTAAAACAGGGTGTTATTGAAAAAAGTTTGAGGTGGGGCGTTCTTCAAAGAAATTCTGAGATAAGGCGTTTTTAAAAAATATTAAATATTAAATATTAAATAGGGTGATCTTCCACTCAGCAGTCGATATGTGGCATCACAAAGGCTCCGTTGGGGGCCTTAGTGTGCTGGTGTGAAAAGTAGCAGCCACTGTAACCGTACCTAACCTACCCCCTTCTATTGTGCAGAAAACCTAAATTAAAACAAATAAAGAAATGTAACTTTGTATGACATCTATGGCATACCGTTGTATGAAAGTCACCGTGATTATCAACTCATTTCATGAATTGACACAAATATTGGGCTCTGTCATGAATTTCATTTGAACAAAATTCCCAACAATATTAAAAGCAAAACAATAACAATTTTTTACACTTCGCCTATGCTTTATAAATTGTGGGAATATTTTGTTCACATGAAATTTGTGATAGAGCGCCTAATTTGAAATAGTAGTACGTTCAACAATTTTCTTTTAAATACCTCGATAAATGCATTACAATTTTATGAAGAAGCTGGTAGAGCTATATGTAAGCAATTGTATTTTCTGTCCTTCTCATGGCGCGCTTTCTATGCTTCTGCCTTCTCATTCCACTCTTCAACCTTTTCCCTGGTCCCTATTCCTCACATGACTTTTCTTCTTGCATTTACATATATTTCAATTCATTTTTCTCTTCATCTACCTCTTACTTTACCCCTTAATTTTCTTCATTTGCCACTTTGACTTCCTTTAACTCCCATTCGACTATCTTATCCTATTCGTGTAACCATTTCTCTTCCACAGCGCCTGTTGGTACACTACTTATTTCCATATATTTATGAAATATTTCTCCGAATCAATTGAAATAACACTGAAAAACGTTTTATGACAAGTTTCTCTGTCATGCCATGATTTGGTGCCTTAAGACCACATTTTAATGTTTATCTCATAAGCTATTTTTTCTTTAAATCTCCCAAAACATTGAATTAAATAAACTTAGCCGTATACAGTTCTGTAAGAAATTAAACTTCACACAAAAAAATTTGGCTTAATACATTGATATTGTTTTTTTATTCCGCGTTATTTGGCCCAGTCTAATGTATAAATTATATTTTTCATTTCTGACGGTTGTCATATTTCCTAGTCATTTTTTTGGTTTTCTTATCTTTTCAGGTATGTATGTGAATTAACATTATGCATTAAGCCTTTATATATCAAGTTGCCGACGGTAAAGTTCTTCTAAATGCCTATAAATCTTCCACACAAAAAGTCCACATACGCTGACTCGATTAAATGTAACGTACATTTGTAAGACAATAAAAAACGATGATATTCCCTTTTCACTAAAATTAAGCTAATATAAATGGAGCATAAAGCAGAAGTAAAGTCTACCTTAAAAAGAAGAAGTCATGATGAGTTTTGATTTTGAAACTGGCCTACATTGAAATTCATTGAGACCTGCTCTTTCTTTAAGCAAATAAAAAATAAGTATTGCTCTTTGATCAATTATTATAGACTAAGTTTTCTGAAGTTTTTTACACGTTTTTCTATATGTACTTTTTTTCTAAAACTTATAGCTTAACTAAAAGCTACTTAAAGTGCTACCGCAAGCTGCCTCAAATGTGAAACGACGTTCTTAAATAGCGCGATCAGCCCAGATTTAACCGAATTACTCTCATCACATTTTGCATATACATCGGGTTTGGAAATATTATTTCATGCGTTTTCAGTTACTAGCGTTTTATAAATATCTCCCCACCATCTAGCTTAATTTTTTCCCTCTAGTCAAATTTCATGTTCCTCGCCTTTTATATATATTTATGCACCATATTCCAAGCTTCAATCAAGCAGCTCCTTCTAAATATTCAAAAAACCAATGGATGTACCGAATATTTGAGAAATTTTGGATCATGCGCCATCTAGCGGAATTATTTGTCTTATGTGTTTTGTTTCATTTTCATCGAATAATAAACTGTGTTTCACTTTTTAAGTCCTAATATCACCGGCAAGTTTTCGAAGTTTAGATTTGCACCTAAAGGAAATGTCATATATTTGATTAGTGCAGTAATTCTCAACATATAAGCATCTTCCAACTAACTCTCTCTTGAAAATTTACTCAAGAAATGTATTAACCTCAGGCAAGGCGAAAGGATTGCTGCCTTTGCTTCTCAAAATACGACTTTCGATCAAGAAACCTATGTGAACTTTCGACCTAATATTTTCTTAGAAAATTCCGAAAGAAAGTCTACAGTGAGTGATTTTAAACCCATTTTTAAGTAATTGAAAATACATTTTGAAAAAAAAATTATATAATATAATATAATTATTATTATAGGACAGTACTCATACTCATGCCCTTTGCAAACCTTACTACATTTAAATTTTTTTTTTCCATTTCTCCGCACTATTTTCCTCTCTATACCCGAATTTACTATTACCTTATGAAAGATTTAAATCAACTACAAAATATAGGAAAAGTAATTGAAACTTTCCTTTTGTGTATTTGGTTTGCGCTAACATGCCACATTCGAAGTTATGCAAATCCCTTTAAATTTCCAAAACTAAATGGAGCGTACGGCAGGAGCTGCAGGTAACTAGCGCATATGTACTTGTTCAACTTATTAAGTTACTCTAACAAACTCCTGAAACTAAATACATTTATTGTGAAACGTTTTTGAATTCATATTGTAGGTACTTGCATTACTAAACGCTTTTATTTTCACCAGAGGACGAATATATTAGTTATTTTCGAAATTTAAATTCAAAACGTATAAGTCTATTTGATATTTGAATAGGATTAAAAAGTCATTGAAAGCTAAGCAGAAATTAATTGAGTTTTTTTTTTGATGGTTAATTGCGACTTTTATTTCAAGTAAAAATAAAATATTTTAAGTTTAAAATAAAGAAAAAATTTCAAATATATTTAGGTTCTTAATCACACATAAAGTTCCAATTTTTATATTCAATAATATTTTAATATTTAATAATATTTTGACTCGACAAACGGAATTTTTGCAGTAGTAAAATTTCAGCGTTGATTTTTGACTTAAGAAAAACAGAAAACTAAAATTTTAGTCGTCATTTTTGAATAAAAAATAAAGTCTCTTATTTTAAACTAAACAAAAAATTCCAACCTCGGTTACTGATTTCAAAATTTAAGATTTTACTGCTTTATTTGTTGAAAAAAATAAGCTAATAATTAGCTATAATTTTTGATACAAACAATTAATGTCAATATTAAGTCGTAACTTAATAAATACCTAAAAAATTTAAGTCAAATTTTAAGTTAAATATAAGTCAGATAATAAATATCATTTTTATTAAAAAAAATAAAGTCGGTAACTAATTAAAATTTTGTATAAAAAAATTAAAAGTCAAAACCAACTTATTAATAGTTTTAAATTGAAAAGAGAAAAATTTCCACTTTAATTTTACATTTAAAAATTGATGCCAAATTCTAACTTAAATAAAAGTCAGATAATGACTGGAATTTTTGTTTGAAAAATTTAATTATTTTTCGCACAAGAAAAAAAGTTCAAAATAGAGTCGAATTTTAATTAATATTTTTGAATTAAAAAAAATTTTATTTTAACTTAAATTTTGACTTTATAACTTAAGCCAAATTTTAACATTAATTAAAACCAGATAATAACAAATTTTTAATTGACAAAATTAAAGTCAGTAACTAATTATTATTTCTGACACAAAAAAATATAAGTCCAAACAAATTAATTAATACTTTTGAATTGAAAAAGGAAAATTTCTACTTTAACTCTCTAACAGGCCAATTTTTGTTGCAAATGAAGAAACTCATATTTTGTATTTCCAGTGCGATAAACTCGAATTTTAAATTATATATCCAAAAGGGCTCATAATTTTGCTTCCGTGGCTGAAACCACATACCTCGCCTCTAGCCGGACTTGCCTGTTAACTGCCCACTCCGCCTTTAGGCGGGGTATGATTTTTGGCCAGTAATTCTATAAATTTAATTATAAATCCACATCTTCTTTATAATTTCTAATCCTTAAGCATTATTTCACTTAGTAACAATTTTGTTTTTTACTACAGAAATGCCTTTCATCACTTTTTTGTAGTTACCAAAAACACTTCTCTCAAAACAAATTTTTTTTACAAATCGCACTCAATTTTTCAACGTAACTCTGCCACCACTTAAAACTATAAAATCCGGGTTACGACATAGATAAAATATTTGGCGACGATTATGTGTCAATAATTATAGAAGAAAAGTACAGGTATGCGGGTTATATCTGTTTATCTTAGCCCCGCCTAAAAGCGATCCTGCGGGGTAGAGGGTTAAGTTTTCACTTAGAAATTTATGCCAAATTGTAACTTAAATCAAAGTCAGATAATAACTGTAAGTTGTTATTAAAAAAAATTAAAGTCAGCAACTAATTGTTATTTTTTACAAAAAAACTAAAAGTAGGATTTTAATTAACAATTTTGACTCAGAAAGTAAAGTCAAATTTAAAGTTATATCTTTTAATCAACCACAAAAGTACAAATTTAGCTATCATTTTTGATACGAAAATTTATAGTTATTTAATTAATAATTTTTTCTTAGAAGATCAAATAAAATTATAAATTTTATTATTGACGATACATAATTTTATTATTGACTATATTGCCCAAATGTCAACTAAAATTATATGACAGAAATTAACTGCTAACTAAGAAAAAAATACCTGACAATAATAATTTATTATTTTTGACATAAAAAGTAAAAGTCAAAATAAAGGTCCGATTTTAATTAATATTTGTTAATTAGAAAATAAACACTTTTTTTTTTATATATAGACTTCTTTTAAAATATGGATAAGACGTTATATCAAAATGCGAACTAACTTTTATTTTAGAGCTTTAAGATGAGTAAGATTTTTCCAGTCTTGAATTTTTTAACAAATGTCATAATCCCCTGCGTTCCCTGTTTTACACAATTAATTTATACTTTTATTTTCTTTTCTAGGCACCCTATGAACTTGTGCCTTATAATCACACCCACACAAACATACATAACTCTAAAGTTCAGCGTAAATTAAATTAAAATACACGCCCATTAAAATTTTAATAAATTACAAACGCACACACGTTGCTCGAGCTAGCCAGTCTCGTATGCACGTATTGCACCACACTTCTGACGCACACACATACAAATGCAGACCTACGCTGCACTGTACACACTGCTCATACGCCCCATCATATTCATATTAAACGCATTTTTCCGCTCAAGTACACAAGAGCCCATGGTGGCGGTGGCGGCGGTGGCGACATACGAGTATAAAGCGACGCCGGTAACTATGTTGGAGGTTTTTTTTGCAAATACCGTCGAGTCACGTTGGCATACTAAAACGTAGATTAGTAAGTAGGCACAGTCTGGCACATGTTCCACATATTTAATCGTTTACCCATTGGAGTACTAACGGGAGTGCGACAAATGAGACCTTGGTAATTTTTCACTGGAGACCGCGATATATGCGCAGTTCGTGGTTATGCACGACAGTTGAAATCATTTGCTGGTTGTTGGCTTTTTTTTTTAATCTAATACTGATTACAGTTTTAATTTTACAAATGAGTTTGAAGTGCGCACACATACATACGTACACCTATAGTAAATCCTTTTTAGTGCGCAATTAATTAAATTTAAATATCGTCTATTTGCGGTGTTGCTGATTAAGCTGTGTAGCTGTTTTAGTTAAATATCGGTATTAAGTACTATTTATTGTGCCATAAGGTGAGAGTTATGCATGGAGGTGTTTTATTTGATTTCGGATTTCTTGCATTGCATTTTAGTACTTTTAGGGGGATTAAGTGTCAATTGCATACACAAGGGTTAAGTTGGGTTAAACTATAGAAAAAGGTATCTGTTAAAAAAATACATCTTAACTTTAAAACCAAAACAAAAGAAAGACAATTAATATCGAATAAAATTTTTTTCAATGCAATAAAATGGTGACCATACGTAGAGGAAGAAACGATCCGAATATAAAAAATGGATTTCGATAACAAACGAAAAAATTTAATGGGAACCATGCAATCTAAATTACTGCTGCCCTTAGTAAATAATCAGTAGACAATAGTTATCAATAAACCAATTCAAGATTCCGTTAGAAAAAAAATGATAGTAATTATTTAGGCGTCATAAGCTATAATTATTTCTTTCCTTTATTTCATTTGCGCTGCACTCGCTTGTAATTCGCAAGCAGCTTATGAAATATTTCGAAGATATAGTTTATGTTTTGTAATCCCAAATCGGGATTTTTCACAGCGAAAATGAGGAAGCCAATCCTGCGCCTCAGAGCCAATAGTGCTCGCCCTCAATTAATTAATACAAGGCGTAACAAGTGCCCGCACCCCTCGTTCTACATAAAAGAAATAATTTGAATAAAATAATAATAATTTAATATTGATCAAAGGTTGTCCCTATGCAACATGTGCTCCGCACCCCCTGTTCTACTCACTGAACAAATAATAAAATAATATACTAAAATAACTTAAAAAAAAACTATTCGCCATCTAAAAAGCTTAGACAGTAATCGATAAATATAAAAAAATTTTAATTTCGGTAACAAATCGATAAAAGTTAAAAACAATTCCCTCTCTATGAATGATGATATCATCGGTCAATAGCTATTGATAAACAATTTCAATATTGCGTTAGAAACAAATTAATAGCAATCGATAAAAAATAAAAAAAATGTAAATGTCTTAAACAAATCGATAAATCGATATGAATTATAATATGATCAGTCCATAGTTATCGCTAAAAAAGTTTAAGATTCGATTAAAAATGTAAATTTATTTTAAGAATATCGATCGATATTAAAACTATAAAGAGTCTTAATAACTAGATAATCAATCTGTAAGAATAATTAGAATAAATTTGTCACAAAACCAAACTTGACAAGGGATGACGAAAAATCGTTCCAACAAAAATCAACTTACTACCCTGTCGGAAGATCAACACAACAAAATAAATAATTAATATCGACTAAAAGTGTCATCAATTCAAAAAAATATTGGTCATACATAGAAAAAAAATAATGGTCAAAATAAATAAAACAGCAAGCCGAATTAGTAATAATCGTTCAAAATTAAAAAAATTTAATTTCATTTTAAAATCAATGAAAAGTTGTGTATTAATTGTGAAAGTATCTGATAATCGAAAAATACTTTTAAAATTTAGTTAATAATAGAAATTGTTTTAAATTAATAACAATCTGGAAAAATGAGCCAGATTTCGATAACAAACTGATGAAAATAAAAAAGAATAATTTAATCCGGGCAAAATTAAATTATATCGATAAACAGCTAGTTATAGACCGATTAAAATATAAATTGCTATAAATAAAAAAAAATAATAATAAACAAAAATCGATTCGCATAGACTTTTCCTAAAATACATCAATAATTCCAACACATAAAATGTATCCATTTCTTACTAGAGATGTTTGGTAGCAAAGCAGCAGAGCAGATGACTCTTTGCAGAAATTGATGGCATGACAGTCCTCAGCGTGCATTATTTATAGGACTTTTGCGCTGACTGCAACACACTAAATTGTGGAACGACTTCTGCCGCACAAACAACAAATAGAATTAAAGGGATATAAAATTTATCATCTTAAAGTATCGCACCAATCTTTAAAAGGCGTTAGAAATCGAACAAAAAGTTAAGTTTTCGAAATCTGTTAAAAATCGATGTACGAGTATATTGAACCCAACATAAAGGGTAAAGTGGCACAAACCCATAAAAACTAAATATATCGATAAAATTGCATACATCTACTAAAACACAAGAAATCTTTGCAAAAATCGGCAAATCAATAAATTTCAAAAAAAAATTTTATAGGCATCGATAATGCTGGAAAAAATATAAACAAATCGAAGAAATTCTGGGTAAGACGAACACAGCAGAAAATTTTGGTCAGCAAATCTTTACAATCAACCCGAGATATTTCTACAAAGTTAAACAAACGCAAAGTGGTTACGCCTTATAATTTGTGAGTTAAGCTTTCAGTAATTACACTATGGCTGAATTATGCTAAACCAATAAATGTTATAAATAAAAATTAATGTGTGTCCTTTATAGGCGTCCAAAGTACTCGACCGATTTTTATGAAGCTTTGACAGTATATTCTTGGGATCACAGGTTAAAGCATATGCTATATATAGTATAGGAAAAGTGGGTGGTGCCACGCCTCCCATACAAAATTTCAATAACTCTGAACGTATTTCGTTTAAATTAATTACGAGTATATTTGGACATATGTGTCCTTTAGTCCAGTTTTACATAAAATTTTGGAAAGTGGGCTGTGCCACGCCCAATATGTTTGAAAGTATATACCAAAGTACTAAAAATCAAGACAAATTAACAAATTGATAATAGCAATAAAAAGATGACAAACATAGTAATCGACTCCAACGATATAAAAGAGTTTAGATCGATAAAAGTAAAAACTTATCAGGTTAAAGTGCATGTAATCCGCTAAACGATAACTCATAAAAAAATCGGTAAAACCTTTAAGACGCTGAAAATTTATAATTAATTAACAAATACGTTTACATCAATAAAAATCGATGGCAAACATAAAAATCAATTTATTGTTATGATGAAAGAAGGTTGGAACGCTAAAAATCGAATTTAAAACATTAAAAATTATTTAAGCGATTATCGATAAATAATAACAAACTCGACACACATCTTAAAATAGTAAAATTCCGTAATAAATTACAAAAAATATTCTTACAAAATTCGATGAACAAAAGTCCCTTTCATCCGCCGCTTTTTTAACTGGTCATCTAACAGCCTTATCGATTTTGACGCACAACATAGCTGAACAGTCCTTTCTTCCCTTTCTTCATGTCTCTCACAATATCCAAAATCCTACTAATTGAAGGATTTATGGACATGTGGGTGGTGTTGATGATGAGTATGGCAGCAAATTTAGTGCTGGGCTATACGAGTAAGAGAAGCTTTGCCTCCATAATCCATAGTTACACACGAGAAAGCTTGTTCCACAGTTGTGAGCCAATTAAAGTAGCAAGCGAATTAAAGGTAAAATGGGCTGACTAACTAAAATATGGAGCATACGAGTATGTACAATAGCAAAACTGTTTGTGGAAGAAGTGAAAGTTTCTCCGTTTTTATTTTTTGTGTGTTTGTATGCGATTATACGTAGAGCGAGACTCAAGAACAACCACAATAACAAATTTTTCACAACAACAACGCCTGTAGGTGAGTTCTACTGTCAAAAGCTAAAATAGTCAGAAAAGCAGTGGTCTAACTGGAATTTTCTTCCGAAAAACCCTAAATAAGTAGAAACAGAAATTTAAATTTTTAGAGGCAAAAAATACTATTTTACAACTATAACATTCTAACTCACCTCACACTAGTCCAAAAAGACCAAATCAGAACTAACCAAAATTATGTTTGTAGAGCAAAAATATGGTAGTTTTCAACTACAATTTTCGAACTCATCTCAAACTGTTACGGGTGAGACAAAATTATTGAACCTGAAAATTTTAATTTTTGGATAATACTGGAGTGGCGAGAGTAGGAGAAATCGCAGTAAATTATTTTTTGTTTAACTTTATGTTACCATCACCTCTCCTATGTAGCTAACTAATTACTTATTCACCATGATGAAGCATTGAAATTATTTTCAATTACCAACTACCATTTAAATTGAACTAAGTATAATTTTTTTTCTATTTTGAACTAGTTTCAAACTAGTATGCTTATGCCCTGAAAAAGACAATTTACATCTAAATTTAAAAAAGACCAGTTTGCTATACGGAAAAAGTCAATTGGCGAACGAGTTGGGTTTTATATCCATACTATTTTTGAACTAGTTTACAACTACTTGTTAGAGCTGCTGGGTAAGCAAATTGCTAGTTACTGTGTGTATGTGTCTGTGTTTATGTATGTAAAAGTGGTCGCCCAGGAATAACTAAAGCAGCTGTCAATGCCACAGGCTAGCTGATGGACTGATACACTCACTGACTGAGTGAATATGCTGCTTTGCCGCTGGTTGTGCGCCTGAATGGCTGTCTCATGTTGCACAGCTGTTGTTGTAAGCATTACTAAGCTGATTTGCTGCTAGTACTTTTCTTTTTCTATACACATTCTCTACTATTTTTTGCTACTTATGTGACTTACTTTTGCCTTGCGCTTTGTTCTGTATAGGCAAAGTAGAAATGTTGCAGATTTTTTACTTTACCAGTCCTTTTTTTGTTTTGTACTGAAAGCCTTGAACTATTTTTCGTTAGCCTTATTACGAGCGTAATTGTTTTGTTGTTACATGTACTTGTTGTAGTACTTAGTAATTGTTTGGTGTCCATTATTTTGTTTAGGGAACTCTTATAAGCTTAGTGAGAATGTAAGTTACACATGCTTTTGTGGAATGGTAGGGGGCATTTTGTCGAAACACTACACCAGATATTTTGAGCTTTTTAGAATTCTGTTGGAGTTCATTAAGCAAGCAGGGAACTTTTCTTTGTAACCCCTATTACAGACATCTAAACAATGCCTTGCTAATTTATTTAATGCTAACTCGAGTCTAACTTAAATCGCGTATGTGTGAAAGCCGTACAATCCTCAACTACGAGGAAAGCATATGCCGATCACTGCTCTAAATAGTAGCTCTTTGTATCAAAAAATTACCTTATTTTTTAATGGTGTTCCCTCTTAGCACACAAAATATGAAGTAGTTTATATTTTATCACCCAGGCGCGCGGAAAACTAAATGAAAGTAGACCAAATGTTTGCTTAATAGCGCCATAAACATTTAGCGCCAAATGACTATAGCGCTACTATCCGAAAATACCGTTACAATAAAAATTATTTATGCATACATGTCAACTGCCAATCAGCGAATTTCTCAACTTACCACGCATCCATAAAAATGAAAATCGTAAAAATTTAGAATATTCCCAGCACAACTTTATTGTAGAACATTTTTTATACTCAGCTGTGCCTAGCTCCGGTAGTTCATTCAATTTATGCGTCTAACAGTAGGTCCTAAGGGCAAGGACGAATTGAGATGGATACAAAACGATAGATATCTAAGTGTTTAAGGAGAAAAAAGAAATCGATTCAGGCATGTCCACCCATCGGTCTGTGAACACGATTGCGTACACTATCCAATTAATTTTTTTGTGGTAAATTTTTGTAAATGGGCGTGGTAAAGCCCACTCCGGATCAAGACATTTTAGCAAAATTTATTTAACTTAAAAAAGCTTAAATTTCCTAACACACAAAAACACTCATTACTGGCAATGTGAAGATTAGAAATGTACGAAATCGGTCAAGGACCACGCCTACTTTTTTATACAAGTTTTTGAAGATGATCATGGACGAATACAAGACGCTATTTTTCTAAAAAAAATTATTTATATAACATTTCTGTTTAATTTATAGCGCTTTTGTAACATAAAAAGGGGAAAACATTGATTTTTGGGAATAGGCGTGGCACCACCCACTCTTGATCAACTCAATTTAACAAACATTATTTAAAAATTTTAATTTCCTAACACACAAAAACCCTCATTCAAAGCAATGTGAAGGTTAAAAATGTACGAAATCTGTTAAGGACCACGCCTACTTTTTTATACAAGTTTTTGGAAATGATCATGCACGAATACAGCAGGTTATTTTTCGGAGAAAAATTATTTTATATAACATTTTTGTTTAGTTTTAAAGCGCCTTTGTAACACGGAAAGGGTAAAACATGGATTTTTGGGAATGGGCGTGGCACCGACAAAGGTTATTTTAACTTTTCGGTAGCCATAACTCCCAAAGGAGTTCACGTAATAAAACTTAATTTAGTACACAAACATATTCCAAGTATAGCGAGAAACTTTAAGGCAGAAACTAACAAAATCGCTTAATAGCCACGCCCACTTTTTAATAATAGCGTCAAAAAGGTGCTTTAGTAAATTTAGAAAAGCCACATATCTGAAACTAAAAGCGTTGAACTATTGAAATCTGCAAAAAGAATAACACAAATGAAAAAATTAAAATGATGTTTGAATAAATTTTGAGTGGGCGTGGCACCGCCCATGTGTGAATTCGAAGTTCCAATATTTTTATGCTTTTACTAAAGTCTTTATTCATAAAGCTATCTACCCACTCGCAAGAAAAGTGGTGGAGGCGTCTACAGTACTTTTGTCCACTTAACTACCAGGAATCTAAAAAAATAAAAGAAATCGCTGTATAACCCTACCCACTTTCTATATAAAGCTTTAATAAAAAGGCTCTGAAACGCAAACGAACTCAATCAAAGTTGATAACAGTGATTTTTATATTTGGCGGAAACATTTTATGCAGACAGGGCTTCTTCAATGAAGCAAAAAATAACGCCAACTACATAAATACTATGTTACACCCGAACTTGGACTCCCTTACTTCTTCGTATTTTTTCATTTCACGCCACCATGTTAGCAGTCACACTGCGCTATTTATTTTGCATATAAAACTCTTCCCCTCTCTCTTACACACACCTACACTCTCCCTTCTTTGCCGCTCTCTTCTTTATCCCTCTACGCTCTACATGCGAGTTTACATGAAGCACTTTTTGCAAAAGCTTTCAATTTTGTTGCTTCACCTTGACAGCTCGTTGGAAATTTCATTTTCGCTTCATTTACTTTGTTATTGTTGTTGTTTGAGAACACTGTTGCATGTCACGTGTTGTGTGTGTGTGTATGTGTGTGAGCGCGCTATTCTAAACCAACATCGCGTCCGGAGATTAGTACATAAAAAATTTATGAAAATTATAATAAAAAGCAAGATGCGCTTGGCAGCAAATGCAGCGAGATTTAATGGATTCGTGGGTGATCGCATGCATTATTGAGTGCGTTGGTATCTGGGTGGCTGATGCTTCCTTGTGTCTTGTGTTGGTTTATTAAAAATTAATAGGAATAAGCCTTTTAGTAAAGTGTTTAGCGCACTTGGTTATTGGGCTTATTATGTGTGGCTGCCGATGATAAGGAAGTTAATTACGCTATTTTATTTATTTTTTTTTGGTGAAGGAAATTCTTTTCAAAGGTCAATATAATTAGGTCGCCAAACTAAATACATAAATACACACATATTTGATGATGTTCATATTTCTTCACGCTCAGCCGTATATAAGCTCATTGAAAGTTGGGCTCAATATACTTTGATCACGAGGCTATGCTCTTTAGCCTAGGTTTAGTTAAGTGAGTGTAAACCAGTAAGGAGAGTTACATGTTATACCTTTCATGAATCGCAGTAGCGAGATTCACTGCCCGTTCCTTATTTGCAAGAAATAAATACTATGCGAAGTTTGACGTTCCTACCTTTTCAATTGAAATAAGTATAACTCAAACCCTATTAATCCAAATAATCGAAAATACGTTATTGTATGGAAACTAAGAAATTACGGGAGTTCAGATTGAAACGAAAGTGAAAAAAAGAGCACAAAGAAGAAGATTATAAAAGATGTAGAAGGAAAGAGATGAAAAAGAGCGAGTTAAGAAAAATAAATAAATATTGTTAAATTTTGATTTACTAAGAAGATACTCTAGCTGCCTAAGATAACTTGAGGATTTTTTGGGTTTAAAAGGGCTAAAAAATAAAACAAACTTAAATAACTTCCGTCAGCTTTTAAGCTTTTTCTACCATTTAAAATCCACTGCCAGCTCTGGATACGTCAAAACCGAAACTTCATTAAAATCTGCAACTCAAGAGTAACCGAATAAGCGTGAAACCTTGACACATTTTCTAAAAGGACAGGCATAGAAAACTTGATTTTCTTCTTCACGTTTTTCTTCTCAAGTTTACTTATAACTATTCCTTAGCTAATGCCTGTAGGAAATGGCCATAGTAATACAGTACAGATTACTTTTGGACTTGGTCACCAGTACTACTTAATGTTTGTACCACACCTTATTTTATTTGTCTTCTTGGACAAGGTCCGACAGACGTTGTTCGCCCCGAAAATTGACTTCCCTGAATATGAAAAACGGTATTCTATCTAATTATCTGTCACTTCTTCCTACTCTTTGTCTCTCTCAATCTACTCCTTATTTTACTTTCCTTCTTCTCCCAAACAACACCTTAATCCGGCTCTCACTTTTCCTCAACCATTCTCTTTTTCACATTTTCGTACCATTCATATAATTTTAATTTTATTACTTCTATAAAGAACAAATATTTACTCTCCATATCGATAATACTTTAGCTCTATCTCTACTACCACTACCTCTACCAATTCCACCTTTAGTTTTACCCCTATCCCTATCTCAATCTCTATCCCTATCTTTATCCCCATCTCTATCTCTCTCTCTATCTCTTCCTCTACCTTTACCTCTACCTCTATCCCTATCTCTACTTCTACTTCTACCTCTACCTCTACCTCTACATCTATCTATACCACTACCTCTACCTCCCCCTCTACCTCTCCCACTACCACAACCTCTATGACATTCTTATTTCGAAGCTAGCTGGACCTATGGTAAAAATTCTCCCCAATTTGGCCACTGATCCGTATTTTTTTATGTTTCAGCAACGTGGCCCTAAAACTCATTACTTAAGGCCTTGAGTTCTACATGGAGATTGAATCAAAACCTCAAACCTTTGGTGTACTGACAGACTATTTAAAATGGTTATGGGTGCCCGAGACTGTCACGGTTGCTACAAGTGTCAATGCAACGATCACTGTCGTATCTGCAGTCACAGTCACTGTCAAATTTACTTAAACGATAAGTTTAACTGCACCTGTCATTAGCACTCTTACTGTCGTATTCGTAGTCACTGGCACTGTTAATAACAAGGTCGCTATTGTAATCACTGTGCTTGTCAGTGCTTTTTTACAGTAGCTTTTCCTATCACGACAGTTCTTATGGTCACGTCATCTGCCACTGTTACTGACAGACTCGTTGGTGCGATCGGTTTTACTGTTTCTATGGCAGTATCTGTTGCGGCTATGGTCACTGTTAGTGGCACTGTTACTTTCAAAGTAGCTTTTGCCGTCACTGTTACCGGAACTGTATCTAGGAAGATGGGTGTAGCAATCACGGTCACTGTCTCTTTATTCTTGCGGTCAGTCGCTTTTGGTAACACCGTCACTGTCACAGCTTCTGTTGCGATGATAGTCACTGTTGCGATGATCTTTATGGTATGTACAACTAATTAACTTGTGATGCATACTATGCAGTTATTCACTATTGCCTTTGTAGTACTTATGAATACTCTGGCGCTGTGTTGACAATATCTCCAAAATGTCACCGAAAATAGCACAAAGCAGTGACTTCGAGACACGTAAGCGCAAGATTCCTTCAGGGATAATAACAGTGCTAATACATACGCATACTTTTTAGTATTAGTAAGTATGTATGAGTTGACGCGTAATCATGTAAAGTTACAAACGTTTTGCATTTCTTATGCTTCTGCTGAAAGTCCTTTGAGCTCTTTTAGAATGTGCTCCACTTCACTTCAAGCAAATTATTAAGTAAGTCTTGTGGCGAATTTTGCTTATGGTTCATGATTTGGTTTAGTTTCCTCAATGTGGTTTTAACAATCTACATACGTTTGTTTTTTGTTCTTAACTACTTAAGTTACCCTACTCCGGCTTAACGCATGTAGGCAAGTAAAGGAAGTGCTAAAGTTTTTTTCTTCATATTTAAAAAGCATTCCACCGAATGGCTCATTTACATGAGTAGTTTTTATGTAAATATTGAGCTATGTGCTTGTGTACATCGGAGCATATGTAAGCTTATGCAGCCACATGTTGCTTCAAAGAACCCTTCCTTCTGCGTTTACTTGGCATTTAATTCATTGAAGCGTAACATAGTCGGCGTCAAGTTTCCAAGCAAATAAGCAGCAATTTCTGCATGCATATGCTTCGTAGACTTCCCTGGATAGCTGAATTTAAGGAAATAACCAAGGAGATTTAAAGGTGCATGTTTATATGTTGAAGTTTGAGTTATAGCCGCAGTTAAAAAAAAATTTTATGCAACTGAAGCTAAGTGTATAGCCACTTGACAGTGACAGTGACAGTGACAGTGACAGCTAACATGACTATGATCTTAAGGGGCAAGTATAGTGACTTAAGCAGGGACTTCTACAGTGAATACGACAGTCACAAGTCCAGTGACTAATATAGTTAAAAGCACAGTGACTGTGACAGTGACAAGTACATTGAATATGACATTAAGTATGACAGTGACAAGTGCAATGAATGTGGCAGTGATTGATACAGTGAAAGGCACATTCAAATTCGGGGTGGTGACAGATACCGTGACCAATGCTAAAACAGTTATAAGCACAGTGGAATAATCAGTGAGACCTAAAGTGGATTTGACAGAGATAGTGATAGTGACATTTACAGTGACCGTGTCTATTATAATCACAGGTAAGGTGAAACTGAGAATCACAGCTTATGTGAAATCGAGATTGGAAGTAATATATACATTGAATACGACAGTGACTATAACAGTGACAATGCCATGACTGTGAAAATTATTGCTTGAGCGAGAGGCACACAAAAATTTACCGAGGTGGTGAAAACCACCAAGACTAAAGAGTGATAAACAGAATGGAATCTTCAGTGAGAGCTCAAGTAAAATTGACAGAAATAGTGACAGTGACACGTAAAATGATACTCATAGTGACAGCTGAAGTTAAGTGCCCAGAAACATAAGCGGGTGAAGACGTTCTGACTAGTTCTACAGTCAAAATATTGTAGTTAAATTTCTGGTCTATCACTGCTGGCCACCTATGTACACATATCTAACGCACATACGGAAATATGTAATTATGCAGTGAATTTTATTAGTAAATAGCATTGCATTTTGATGACTGGTTGAAATGTGTCGAAATGCATTTGATAGTCGTAACTGTAAAAACAATTCCTTTCACACATATTTACTTTTATATGCACACATATGTTTTTTTTTTTTTTGCACAATTCTTTACTTTCCTTTTATGCAGCATAATGAAATGTGAAATATTCATGCAGCTCATCATCCTTTGAAGTGCATCCAATCGTGCGAAAATTTGATTTACTTTATTTGAACGTTTCATACAAATTACAAAGAGATGAGAACCTTGAATTAAAAACTCACATTAAATAAATTTTGGTGTTCATAAATAAATTTATTTTGTGCTTTCTAGCTTTTCGTGAAAATTGCTTTGTTTGTTAGCTTTTCGTGAAAATTGGTGATAGCTCCGCACTATATTCATTCAGCCTTTATAAGGTACTTAAAATAACATTACAGTTATGATAAAAACTTATTTAACATGCTAGACTGCTTATAATACTTTGCATTTATATACATATACAGCGGTGTTCAATATAATAGTAGTGAAATTAAATTGGATATCATTCGACGAAATAAGAAGAAGCTGTGATTTTAATAATTTTCATTTAAAATATAGCGAATTCCATGATAGAAACCACATAAAAAGAAATTTTCAAGTTTACATAAAGTTCAGCAAAGCTAATTAAACTTTAAAAAATGGCCATCAAAATCGGCAATTTTTTTGGCAGAATTTCGACAAAATATTTGAGTACGCGGTTTTGTAGACCAATCAATTTTAGTATCACACTATACAAGTTAGAACTTGGTTAAAAACTTTCCTGGATTCTCAGAATTTTTTTCATCAAGAGTGTTGAGTGATTTCTTCCATACAACGCATGAAGAAAAATTAATTTTGTATGGAAAAAAATACCTAATATCCTTGACAAAAAAAAATTCTAAAAATTTAGGGGACATTTTGAGGTAATTCTAACTTGGCCATTGTTATGCTAAAATTTACTGAGCCATAAAACAGCGTAAGCAAAAATTTTCTGAAAATTTTTGAGAGTTTAACTTACTTTCCTGAACTTTTTTTAAACCTTGAAATGTCTTTTTATGTCCTTTCTGTTATGGAACTCCCTATATTTTAAATAAAAATTATTCAAAACGCAGCTTATTTTAATTTGATTCAATGCTATCCAATTTAATTTCACTACTATTATATTGAACACAACTGTACATAAGACAACCGTTTTACCATGCTCCTTACATACAAACTTTCCACACGTTCCTGGCCTTCTCAATTCTCTTTACGATTTCGCTGGAAAATGAAGCCTTTGGTAAAGTTTTTCGTGGTTTTATATAAGACGCAGTAAGCGGCACGCCTACATTTTACAAGAAACTAATATTTATTGCGGCCATTATTAGGTGATGTAAATAGAACAAACGCATTATACGCCGACATATCTATAATATTGCTAAATACAACTTAAGGCCATCAATTTGTCTTCCCTTTGCAAGTATAACCAGACACAACTTTACATTTTTTGTAATCCAATATTATTTGAGGCTTTTTGTCTTCGCGATTACTTCTGAGGTAGAAGGACAGGTTTTTTTATTTTGGAACATAAGATATCAAGGTAGGGTTCTAGGAACATAGAGGTGTTCCTTTAGTTGCCACTATCACTTATAACAGCTCAGACTTACTTTAGCACATGGTTCCAACTATAGTGATGTGTTTTTCCATTAGTTTTTCTTCAGGTTGATAAGATGTGACAGTCACATTATGACCTTTGAGTCCAGCTGCCAAATCAAGAACTACACGCATTTCTGGGTGTTTTTTCGAGCATGGCTCCTATAACTTTCCATGTACACAGTTGGATACTCCAAGCATAACTTGTAACCACAACATAAAGAACCGAAAATTAGATCTCATATTTTGCTGGTGTCGATGATATGTATTGACGGGATGGGCTATTCCCTCTAAATGTGACCATCCGCTCATCAACTAATACATATTGCAAAGTATTGTATAGTTTAAGGAATAATTCAACCCACTGATATTCCACAGTTCACTTAGCGGTGCAAACTTGTCGATCATTCGTTGCTAGCTAAGAGCGTTTTAATCAAACCTTATTCCCCTTGAGATGATTTTGAAACCTTTCAATGGCATGATCGTTCCATTTATGGGTCTTCCTGTTTCAGGGTACCACAAACATTCTTTACTTAAATTTTTTATTTATTTATTCTGCACTCCAGCTAACAAAAGTAAACCAATAAAAGCGAACATTTAAGTGTCGACGATGTCAGTTCAATCGTTGCCGAAAATGTGTTTTCCTTTAATATTTTTGCATATCAAAATAATGCGCATCGCTGGAGTTGGAAAGAGTAGCTGAAAGCTTGACAACTTTTCCTTATAATTTCAATACAATTTCACTTTATTGAATCTATGATTATATTAATTTTACAGACTAGAAATATATAATTCTTGAAAAGCCATAGCTAACCACACCTGGATTGATAACATTTTTCATTGGTGCTCTTTCTTTTCCTAGTCTTTTTTAGCAAGTCACCTTGGACTATCTTTTTTTAACATTTTTTGATTCTCCCGTGGAAATATTTTTGTCATCACTATCACTTGTTTTATTAGCGCATTCAATGTTATGTTCACTCTCAGAACAAATTCCTTTTCGTCTGATACCTCATTCACTATGGCCTCTCGCTATGGCCTTTAGCAATTTTTAATTTTTTTTGAAGACATTTTTCGTTCATTTTCAACGTTCAAACATATTCATAAATAAACTTTAACTCTTCTTTCCATGTTTACTTTACTACTATTTCAATATCACTGGTAAAGATAATAACTTCTCTGCAATGGGTCAAATGTGACCCGAAGACCAAATTTGTAAAAAGATATATAGCTAGAAAAGTTGTAAATATACGAGCTCACAATCATGATTCAATTTTTAGATACAGCTAAAAAATACCAAAAATATTAATAGACACATCCTGGAGGAAAACCGTTTCTCTTCCTAAAATGTGTCAAATTTTACCTGAAAACTTTATGGAGCTCTCTTGAAGGTTGTTGAGCATGATGTAGTTTCAAGCTCATACTCTATAATAATTACATGCTGTTAGTCCAAGCGCTTTAACAGCATTCACTAAAGAAGCCCTGCGTTTTTTGTTGTTATTTTTCTCTTTGCGTCCTACTTTTCACATTGGTTTTTTTTTTTTTTCAATCACATAGATCACACAGCATTTTAATATTTACTAAAACTTATACAACCTCGCTAACGTCTAAGCTCAATTGAAATAAAGTATCCCTGTAACGAATTAATCATCACTCCTATTCTTAAACGAAATTTCAAAAGTTCTATTTCACGCATTTTATATCATTAATCATTGTTTTATAGAACTTGCACTTTGTTGTTGTTGTTTTAATGTTTAATGACTTGCACTCCATCCCATATTATTTAACTATTGTATCTTGCACACAACAGATCCCACTGGCTATCTCTCCAAAAGATTATCTACTGCTCAGTCTTGAATCTATTTTTTCATATTTCCCAACAAAATGTATTGCTTTGTGTGAGTCCCAAAATAATAAATAAATAAATATATCAAATGGCATGTCAGTCTGTTATCCTACATGAATACTCGCTTGCATATGTTACACAGACTTGAAAGATGGTACAAGCAACTATTTTGGAGAAGTCTATTATATGATAACAAACGCATACCAGTACCCACTTGATCACACTACAGTGTTAACTACAGACATTTTGGATCTGCGTCTGTGGGCTCATGTGTAAATGATTGAGCACAAATTGAGCTTGTTTACACAAACAACACTTATAACTACATTGCCTTTGTTAAGTTATATTGAGTTTAAGTATTCTACATTCATTGATATTCTGCAAAAATATTTGTAGGCAATTCAAGGTTGCGCACATATTCGCCTTTGCGATTAGGTTGGATCAAGGGGGAGAGGGACTACTCAAATTTTTCAAACCTAAAATGTAACATAGAATATAAATTGAAAGAAAACAGCATAAAATTTAGTTGGGGGAGAAACTTTAACTGAAACTAGCCTAAATATTGAAACCAAAAGATCCCGGAAATGGATACAGGAACCGCAATCGAAAACAGAACAAAACCCGAAACCTTAACTACACCTTTTCCAAGTGTACTTCAGAAATCGTAAAATGTATTTCAGAATAGCCATTCGTATTTCAGAAACTGTAAAATGTACTTTAGAAACTGTAGATTGTTCTTTAGAAATGGTAAAATCCTATTAGTTAGGCAGCTTCTGAAGTACAATTTACGGTTTCTCAAGTATAATATATATTTTCTGAAGTACAATTTATGGTTTCTGAAGTACAATTGATTATTCTAAAGTACATTTTACGATTTCTGAAGTACAATTGACTTTTCTGAAGTACATTTTACAGTTTCTGAAATACAAATGACTATTCTGAAATATATTTTACGATTTCTGAAGTACAATTGACTATTCTGAAGTACATTTTATGAATTCTGAAGTACACTTGGAAAAGGTGTAGACCAAGCATAAAAACTGAAATCATAAATTCTAGAAAGCGAACAAGTATATATCCAGAGGAGAAGACTTATCAAATACAAAGCTGGAACGCCTTGGAACCGAAACGGACACTGAACCCGAAATCGAAACTGAAATTACAATCGAACTCAGAATCATGTTCGAAACAGGAACTGGAACAAGTTTATTAGAAAGCGAAAAACTGTTCGAAATCGAAACGTGAACAGAAACTGAAACCACAATGGAAACCGGAATCGGGACTGCAACCAAAATCTGATGCCAAACTTTATTCGTAAAAAAATGTTTTGCTTCTCAGATTATCATTATTATTCTTTTGTAATCAGCGTCATATTTCTGTTGTAGTTTGAGCGGAAAAACTACTCACGAAAAGTTCAAGTGAGAATTAATGATGTTGAAAGCAATTCGACGGTTGGGCATGCGGTACGTTTCGGTGCAAAAGCGGACTCTCGCGGGATTGGTTTCATAAAGACCACGGTCATCATTGTTGTAATTAGCACAATAGAGATCGTCATCATCCTTACTATCGGTATCATAAACTTCAGTTTAGTGATCATTATCATTATCATCTTAAGTAAACATCATGTTCCTTATCATCGTAATCAGTCATGGTCATCTTTATTGTTATCATCATTTTTATCATCATCATCACCACCAACATTCTCATCACCACCATCATCATCATAATCACCATAATCATTATCATAACCAGCATTATGATCATCATCATCATCACCAGCATCATAACAATATTATCAGCGGTATCCTTATCAACATCATCATCATCATCATCATCATCACCAACATCATCATCATCAGCACTGCCTTCATTCTGATCATCACCGTCATCATAAGCATGATCATCGTAATCATCATCATCATGAGCATTATGATCATCATAATCATCATAATCATAAGCATTATGATCATCATCATCATCATCATCATCATCATCATCACCATCATCATAACAATATTACCATCGGTATTATCATCACACCATCATCTCCTGCTTCATTATCATCCTTTTAGGTATATTCATCTGCTACAGTTTATGTATCTTTCTAATATACCGTATGGTTTCAAAACCTATCCACCACAGCATTCAAACTGCTTTCTTTCATTAGACCGGGTCAAAAAAAGGTGGAAAAGTCCGCGCCTAAATTTGAAGCACACATTGAGAGAATTTCCAAAAAAAATTTTTTTTTGGTTCTTAGAAAAACAGGCCAAATGGTTTTTTTTTACTGGAACTTTGTTTGACATCCGATTTTAAAATTTTATGTGTAAAAATTTTTGTCTTGAGGAACTTTTTATTTTTTGACCTCGTTCGTTTTTACATAGCTTCGTCATCTAACAGAGTTGTTCGTCCTTAATTTTAATTAAATTTTTACACATCAATTCTAGAAATAGGATGTCAGATCTCTCTCTCTCTATGGCGCGATATACAGGGTGGCTGATGAATTTTGCTACATTAAGAAACTCAAATAATTTTTTTTTCAGTGTATGGAATTCATTTTTCTTTTATTCATGTTAAAGCTCATTAAATTTTATTAAATATAGCTTAATTAGTTTTAAAAATAATGGAATTTAAATGCCCCCCTGCTCGTCGATGCATGTGCGGCATCTTACCAAAAAGTTGTTCATTACTGCTTGGAGAGTTGAGACAGGAATAGCGTTCAGTTTGTTGGCCATTTGAATTTTATATGGGAATAAGTCCAAATCTTTGTGCATAATTGACTGTAATGACTGTCTGCTTACACCCATTTGAGCAGATAAGCTTCTTGTCGAAACACGTGGATTGGTTTGTATGGCAGCAGCTACAGCAGCGATTGTTTCATCCGTTCGAACTGAAGGATTTCGATGGTAAGGTCTTCTGTTGACTGTCCCATGCTCGGCAAAATTGTTTACAAGTCTTATTATGGTCCGTCTGCTCGGAGGATTGCCGCCAAACGTGCGCCTATACTCTCTTTGAACCGAAACTACGGACTCCAGTGCGTGATAGCGGCGGACAATCCAAATTCTTGTTTCAGTGTCCCAGTTATCCATTTTTGTTAAATGTAAAAGTCAATCTGCAAAATAAAAAAAAAATTAACCAGATTCATTAAATAGAAAAAAATTTATTTAATTTTTTTTTGGTAGCGGCTTTCATTAGCCACCCTGTACAACAGGTATATTATCATAAACCTCCTAAGAGATGTTTGCGCCAAGCTTCTCTTCCAATTTGTGGTGTGCCGATTTGAATTTTCCCTACAAATTGGTGGGACCTACAGTTTTTTGCCGACTCCGAACGGCATCTACAAAGGAGACGAATTTTTGCTGAGAAGCCTGTCATGGCAGAAATACACTCGGAGAGTTTGCCAAACCACTGCCGAGGGGCGACCCCGTTTTGAAAAACTTTTTTCAAATCACTTTTGATGTTACCTGTACCAGGGCTCGAACCATGGACCTTCGGTGTGGTAGGCCGGCAACACTACCTTCACACCACGGCGGCCGCCGATGTCAGATAAAGAGTTTAAAGATAGAGGATAAAAAAAATTAAAAAAATTGTACCGAAACCCTTTCAATATGAGCTTTAAATTTAGGGGCCGAATTATGAATTTTTTTTTTTTTGTAAGGGAACCGACCCTTTCTAGTGGGCACATTATTATAAAGATCTGCACAACACAGGTCTTTATCAAATAGTTATCACAATGATTTGTGTTACGCACCCATAAAACCAACCGTTTATTAAACGCGGAATTCTTTCCACTTCGCGAGTTTCCAAGCACATAAATTATAGCGCAGCAGCCTACACATACATATATGCAACAACAACATACATATCTATGTATGTGTGTGTGTGTGCATGGAGCGAAACTGCGAACCAAGAAATACTTAACGAGATTCGAGCACACACCCACTGCCGCTTACACTCACGCCCAATCAGCTGGGAGTTGGTAACATAATCTACATGAAAATGTTTGGTTGGAATGGACGAGTTTAAATTTTTGAAAATGTTTTATTGCAACTTGTTGTTACATTTACAGTTACAAATGAGACAGAAGAACATTTATTTGGACAGTTGAAATGAAATATGTGAATGAATTCATATAAACATCTTTGTATTAACAAATGTAAAGTTTTATATCATTTAAGGCCAATGCTTGTAAATTTGCACAAGCGCTCGTGTGTATGTGTGTGTGTGTGTCTTGATTGTAAAATTCGCATTACATTTTAGTTGTCCTTGCACTCACACTCTCAAAGCTCACATGCGCATTGTTCTGAGAGGGAAGTGAACTAGTTTTTTTGTTATTGTGCGAACAAGTGCAGTGCAGTGTAACAAGTATAACAACAACAACAACAAAAAACAATATAAGAAGAAGAAGAATGACATTGATGACGGACGCTTACACGCACGTATTAACTGCCAGACAGTTTTGTGTTTAACATACAAATTCACCCATAAACACAAATTTCTGTAGTTTTAAGAGATGGATTAACATTTGCTTGTTTGTATGTATATGAATAGTGGTGTGTGTGTAAGTGTGTCTGTGTGTGTGTTCTGGATGTAATTGAAATGTTAACACGGTTATTATGCATAATGGAGCATTGAAACTAACGATTGCTCAGCAAAAGTATGCAAACTCATGGGAATTTCTGATAATGCAACATGGTGGGCATGTCGAAATGTATTTACATATATACATACAGACATATCTCAAGGTAAATTTGTACACTTTGTTACTTTGTTATTTGTTCCCGTTATTCAAGTTGATTTCTTGATGCTCTTGACAGTGAAATATTTTTCATTCTTGTTAATATGTCTAACAATTTGGATTGGAAAAATATTTAGACAATTGAAACTTAAAGGAATTTGTGCTAAATAATGTTTGGGCTTTCGCGGCGATATTTCAATAGATTTTCCAAAACTTCACCTAAAATTCGCCTTTCGGACAGACGGACATAGCTAAATCAACTCAGCTCATCGCCCTGATCAATTCGGCACACGTAGTGGTGGGTCTATCTCTTCTTCTTCTCATACTTACAAACATCGGACCAAAGTTATAATACCATTTCATGTTCATGAAAGGTATAAAAAAAAGGTTTGCCGCCCAACAAATATATTCTCAAAAATTACGTATACGCCCCGTACGCCCCCTCGAACACACTCTATATGTTTGAACACTTCCGAATGTGGTCCTGAGTACATCACATTTAGAGTTTCAACTGCACTGCAATTCTTCCGCTTTCGCATAAAAATATGCAAGAAATTCTCCCCAAAGTAACGCACAGTAAAAGGCGTGAAAACAAACTTTCGGAAAAGCTGGCATTGCAACACCAGTAAGCCATGCTAATGCGATTTTCTACAACACTTTATAAGTATTTCTGTTATTTATACTATTTTTGGTTCTCTCTGTTTCTTCGGCATGTAAATAACTTGAGGAATAATGTAAGAAAATAATTGTAAGCAGGCAGGTAGACGAAGCAAGAATTATTTTGGGCGCGCACAATGCTGTGTCAGTAGTTATGCCAAACTTGATTGCAATGTGCTGCTGAATGAATTGCTAACAATTTACGCTAAATGCTGAGCATTTCAAAACGCTTGAAGCGCCAAACCACTAGCGCGTTTCCAGCAGGCGAGTGTATGTGCTAGCTGGCGAGCGGTTGTGTGTTTGTTTTTGTTTTGCTTTCATTTGCCATTTTTTACTACCTTCAGTTTTACTTTTCATGTCGCTCTAGCAGTGAATGAAAATTGCTGTTTTTTTTTTGCTGGCATTTCTCTCTGCCATTTGTTGCATTCAGCTATGACATTTCCGTTTTGCCAGCAGCTGTGCCCTCTTCTGTGTGCGCACTGCTTGTAACTGCTGCTGCTGCTTCCTGTGCAGGGCACGCTCTATCATTTGTTCAGCAGCGTAACAATTTTTTGTGTACTGTTTTTGTGCCATAAATTACGTGGCAGTCAGTTTTTGGTTGATTTTTTTTATTTTGTATTGTTTTTTGTTAGTTTTGGAGTATTTTCTCGCCAGCTCTGCTACATATTTTTCAGGCTGCTTTTTACAGCCAGCAGTGTTGGCGTCTCTAAAGAACTCTATATTTTAGGATTCTCTGCTGACTGCGAAATGTTGAGATGACACTGCACTCGATTAAAAATGTTACATTTTAGGTTTCATAGACCAATCCAAAGAAGACCGTAACTGACTATTCAAAAATATTTTTTTTTTTGGTATTTTTAATGGAAAAAAACTAAAATTTTTGAATTTTGCATAAAAATTTCAAAACTGAGTATTTTTTTTGTTCATTTCAAATTTGTTTTAAAAACAATTCAAAACAATGAAATAAATTATCTAAAAGAAGTTATTACAAGAATTTACGATACTTCAAAATGTTTTAAAATATTCGAAATAAGTTACGAATTTTTTTTAATGATCTTCATAGAAAAATTCTATTTCTGAAAACGATTTTCAAAAAAATTTCTTAATAGATTTTTCAAAATATTTTTCGCAAGTAATTTTTTTCTATTATTTAAAGATTTTAGAATGTAGAAAGAAACCAAGTGTTAGAAAACGTTTTGAAATAAATAATAAAAATTTCTTTATCTTAAAGGGAAACCCAAATTTCGAGACAAGAAAATCAATTATTTATAAAAAGTTATAAAGATGTGTGAGAGATATGCAAAACTTTTCGATTTTTCTAAAATTTTCAAAAGGTTTCAAAAAGATTTAAATTTAGTTTGGGATAGTCAAAATATCTTTTTTTTATAAAAAATAAAATTTCAGCAAAGAAATCGTTCAATATCATTTTGATTAGCAAGACTTTCATACCTGAGTATTCAAAAACTTTTTCGAGAAAATATTTTGTGTAAAAATTTCAAAATAGAGTTTTGAAAATTTACGATATTTTAAAAAGTCTCAAAAATTAGGAAAATTTTCTTCATTCCTTTATTCTTGAAACATCGCTAATTTTTAATAAAAAGTTAACTTTCATTAAAGAAAATATTTACTTTTTTTTCTTTATGGTTTTTGAAATATCAAAAAATAATTTTCTCTTTTTCTGAAAACGGTTTTCAATATCCGTTTTGATTAGCAAAAGTTTTATAACATAGTAATTAATCATGGTTTTTAATATTTATTAGGTGTTCTTAATTATAAAAAATCTTATTTTTGTAATCACAAAAAGAAATGAAAATTTTTCAGATCCGTTACTCGCTACGTGAAACTTTCAAAACCGTATATGAAGAACGTTTAGAAATATAAAATTTGTTCCTTATTTAAAATATTTTTATTATAGAGACAACGAGAGCATAAAATCAATTAAACAAAAAAAAATTGTGTCAAATTTTTAAAACTATGATACTTAGAAAAGTTTGAAAATATTTTGAATTTTTTTTTCAACTTTTTTAATATCTCAAATTTTTCATACAAACTACATTTTCAGTACAGAAATAAATCAACTTCTGTTTTAATTTTTTTGGAAACTGTTTTCAGTATTAGTTTTGATTAGCAATAATTTCATAATTGATTATTTTTAATTTGCAGATTTTTAACTGTAAAATGGATTCCAAATTTGAAAATTTTAATTTAGGGGTACGGAAAGTTGTGAATTTAACTTTTTGAGTTTGTAAATATGTATAGTAAATTTTCGATAAAAAAAGCATTTTCAATAAAAGAAAAAGCATTGTTTTTTAATGCTATTCAATATCCCATTTCAAAATTCAAAAAACTAAATTCAAAACTTTTCGTACCCCTAAATTAGGGTTTTCAAATTTGGAATCCATTTTACAGTTACAGTTTTCTTCTTTAGAATTTTTGTACAAAATTCCTTTTCTTTCACTTGGTTTCGATTGCCCAACCTCTGCTGATATATGTAATTTTGGTACAATTTTCTGAAAACCAAATCTGCTTGCTACAGGGTATACAGTGTCAAAATTCACTCGATCTTGCGTGTTTACTTCAGTTTTCTACATTTTTTTGTTTTTGCTCTAACAGTAAGTGCCGGCTAAAATAGCATTTCCGTTTCTTTTAGCATTTTTTTGCCAAGCTAACCAATAGCTATTAAATTTGTTATTGTGTTGTATGTTTATTTATTTCTTTTTTAACTTTTATTTCCTTTAGGGCCCATTCTTCATAAAAATGCCAGACAAAATGCATTTAATTTCATTTCACTACTTAAGCTACGTACACTTCAGTGGCAGTCTGCTGCCAGTGCTGTTGAATGATGTTCCAACGTCTATAAGGATGTGTGCGTGTGTATGTCTAGTGTTGTGTATGTGTTGTGCTTTTTCTTTTCATCCATTTTTTTTTGTGTATATTTCTCTGCTTTTGCTTCTAAAGCGTCACTAATAGCGTTGAAAGCTGCCTGCTTGGCAAATTTGAAATACTTTTATTTTGTGTTGCATACTTTGAGGCGTCTAACATCATTTTGTAGCTGTTTTCAGCCAGGTAGTCATCAAAAAAATGTGTCATTAGTTTGCTAACAGCATAACAGAATGCTACTTACTTGCACTCTATTATAGATAGACTATGTTTGTATGTTGAAATTTATCGTGACTATGAAGTTGTAGTTGTTGGAGCTTTCGCTGCTTCGTCATTGTCATTATAGTTTACCTCTCTTGCTTGCCACTAAATAATGCTCCATCTGCCTTTGTCTTTTACTTGTGAAGATAAGCAAAAATTTTTTTTATAATAATTATGCAGGCGCTGTTCATATCTTGTATGGAGCTTAGACAAGCTCTGCTCCTCGTACGAGCAGCAACTTTACGCACCTTGATATTTCATATTTTCAGGTTTTCCTCATATTTATGTGATCACCTTCTTTACTCAATTCGTCCCTGTTGCTACTATCTGGAGTAAAAATATTGAATTTAGCTGATTCCAGTCAAACGCTAATCTAATTTTCTCATATCATCCTTATCATTAACTAATGCTTGGCCGCTAAGTCGGTTTTGGTGGTTTCGAACGAAAGCACAATCATCATCTCTGCGGAGTTATGATTTATAAAAATTGCAAATCCCAAAGAAAGCTTAATCACCCTTCTCCTGATTTCCGCAATTCGTTACGTCCTTGCCCCCCATATAATCAAAGCCCGTTGTAGAAATAAAATAAAATAATATAAAATAAAATAACACAAAATAACATAAAATAAAATAAAGAAAAATTAATTGAAATAAAATAAAATAAAATTAAAAAATATTTAATTAAATTAAATAAAACAAAATCAAATAAAATAAGACAAAATAATACAAACGAAAATAAGATTAAATAAAAAAAGATAAAATAAAATAAAGTAAAATAAAATAAATAAAAAAAAATTAAGTTAAATAAAACTAAATAAAATAAAATTTCAAAAAATTAAGTTAAATAAAACAAAATCAAATAAAATAAGACAAAATAATATAAACGAAAATAAGATTAAATAAAATAAGATAAAAAAGCAAAATAAAATAAAATTAAATTAAATAAACAAAAATCAACCAAAATAAAATAAAATAAAACAAAATAAAATAAAAAAAGACAAAATTTTTTTCTTTTTTTTTTTCCCGGCGGGGTATCGGTTCCCCTACCGGGCGCCTCCTCGGGTGGTGGATAGAGGAACGCTTCCCAGAAATGGGTGGCACTGAGGAAATGAAATACTCAGGGCGAACCAAAACGAATAAAGGGCGAGTGGATGCGGCCCTTAAACTCTAACTAAGCATCCTCAGGATTGAGTCCAGTAAGATCCTGAAGACCGAAACTGGAAACATGATTAGGAAAAGTATGTTACGGGCTGGCGAGGCCGGTAGTCTGCCACCTCAGTAACCAAGGGTGACACCTTGGCGAAATGGCTGGTAGGTTAATATCGGCATCGTCTCCGTCTCGTTAAAACCCTAGCAGGTTTTCAAGTACGTTCGAAGCACGTCGTCATTAAGTTGGTGGTGCAGGCTCAGTTGAGACAACTCCTGGCTAATGCTGGATTCTGGCACTGAACACAGACTCTCATAAGGACCTGTGTCAACCTTAGCGTGGCCTCCCTGCAAGCGCATAGATAACCACGGGAATCAATAACGGCGACTGCACATCGTGCTGAGATAGCGGCTTGAAGCGGAGACAAAATCAAAACAACGAAGAAAGAATGGAGAACTAAAGAGGCGACGAGGTCGCATTCAGAAAAAGCAGTAAACTGCTAAGACCGCCGGTTCTAAAAACCCCGGCTAGAGTGGCCACTCCAGTTATGCCTTCGCGAGGCTCTGGACCGGCACGAAACACACCAGTGGGATTCGGCACCAAAACGCTCGGCCAGTCAACACCCACTGCTACCGGCGGGAAGCTAGATCCCACCCACAAGAAGGCAACCCCCTTAAAAGGCGCAATGACACTTTTTAGCCTTAAGGGGAAAACCCAAGGCCAGTGCTTGGACCATGCGCTAACGGTGCTGCCTACAATGCACACAGCCCATCAAATAAGAGGGCTCGGACGAACTCCGACCCTCCGCTCATAGACTAGGAAGCCAAGAAGAAAAGGGACGAGGAATCGGAGAATACCCAGTGCGAAGAGCCTTGGCCCAAAGTAGTAGGTCGGAGACGGCAAGAGCGTCCTAAAGCAAAAAAGAAGCCGCCTGCTCAAGCCCCGAAGGCAGTCAAAAAGAACAAGAGGAACAGCAGAGCCGTAACGTTTCTGGTGAAACCGGCCGAAGGCAAAAGCTACGCCGAAGTTCTAGGGGCAATCCGAGGTCAGCTCCGGCCTGCCGAAACCGGAACGGTGATACTGTTAGTGCGCAAGACCAAGGCTGGTAGCGTACTAATAGAAACTGCGCAGTGCAACGACCAACCGGCCTTTAGAGAAGCCATTGGTAAGACAAAATAATATAAACGAAAATAAGATTAAATAAAAAAGATAAAATAAAACAAAGTTAAAATTAATAAAATTTCATTAAATAAAATTTAAAAAAATAAAATAAAGCAAAATTAAATTAAATTAAATTAAATTAAATTAAATTAATTGAAATAAAACTAAATAAAATAAAATTTCAAAAAATTAAGTTAAATAAAACAAAATCAAGTAAAATAAGGCGAAATAATATAAACGAAAATAAGATTAAATAAAAAAAGATAAGATAAAATAAAATAAAATAAAATAAAAAAAGACAAAATAATATAAACGAAAATAAGATTAAATAAAATAAGATAAAAAAAGCAAAATAAAATTAAATTAAATTAAATTAAATTAAATTAAAATGAATTAAATTAAATTAAATTAAATTAAATTAAATTAAATTAAATTAAATTAAATTAAATTAAATTAAATTAAATTATACAAAATAAAATAAAATTAGGTAAAATAAAATAAAATTAAATAAAATAAAATTAAATTAAATAAAATGAAATAAAATAAAAGATAAAATAAAATAGGCTCCCACAGTATACAGGAGATTGTTGCCTAGCGGCTTCTCTTAAATCACCTGTTATATCCATCACTTGTACGCAATGTTAATGAAAGTGTCTCACATAGAAAAAAATTGTGATCCATTTATTCAAGTGCTAATGACATGCATTCACTTTCTAGTTACTAAGAAACAAAAATAAACTCGTTGCACTCATTCTAATCGCACTTTTACAATTTTAATTTTACTTACATCAACCTTTTTCGAATTAATCAAAGCAAAGTTACTTTCCAGCGAATAACGAAAAGAATAATCCCTTACACGCTAACGAATTTAATAATTCTTCTTAAGACATAGCGCAACAGTGAATAAATTAAACAAGTAAGGGAGTTTACGTAACGGTGTAAGCAAACGGTATACACTCGGCTGTCAGCTTAAGCAATGAATTTAGGGTTGGTTTTTCCTTAATATAAGTGATGCCTATAGATAAGAAAGTTATTCGTCAATATTAAAAACTTTGAGCTCTACTTTGACTGAGTTTATTTGTGTTTCAGAGACCTTTTACTACAGCCTTATATGGAATGTGGGCGTGATTATCAACCGATTGTCTAATCTTTGGCAGTTACAGTACTGGCAACGCATCCACATAGTTTATATAATTTTGATATATAGCTGAAGAAAGAATCACCTTCGATAGTAAGAGTTAAAATCTTCGTATTACAGGTCAACTGTTATTCAACAAAGAGGCTAAGCCACGCCCACTTCGTAAAGCTTATATTTTATCGCACGTACACCCAAACAAGTAAAATAGAGTTGCTATAAAAATATTTTTAGCAAAAATATTTCTCTTTTTATTTGGCTATGACCCTTCTCAAACAATTTTTTGTAAAAGTGGGTGTGGTTCTTAATCGATTTTGTCCATTTTTCCTCCACATTCCTTTTAATGAGAGTAATATGTGTTGCGAAATTATATTATGATATCTGAAATGATTTTTGATTAGTAATATCAGTCAAATTGTTGTTTAAAAAAGGGGCGATGCCACGCCCATTTACAAAAGTTTACGAAAAAACTAATTCGATTCTACAGTTTCAATCTACATACCAAATTTGGGTGTATTAAAGCTTTATTACCTACTGAACTAAATGCGAAACATATTAAGAGTGGGCGTGGTTATCATCCGATTGCGCCGATGTAAAATGGCAGATGAGTGTAAAGAAATCTACACAACAAGATATCTAAAAAATTTGTAAGTTATCGTGTTCAAAGACCGATGAGCGGACACGGTTTGGTTAGTTTCCTTTTTCCTCCTGAACTCTTTAATAAAGTTCAGTATACATCTTTCGCGATTCGTTTAGGACATTACAGCTTGCCGTTAATATACTCTGTGCCATATACTCAGCTGAGTATTACAAGCGAATGCATTTTACTTTATTTCACTTTGCTCCGCCTTACTATCAACTCAGCAGAATCCTTCTTGAGCCGGCTACAAAAGACATCAATTGTGTTTAAGTTCATTGACGCAACGATTAAAGTCAGAGCTTCTGTTTTTTGTTGTTGTAGTTATGCGAAAAGCAGCCGTGGATAACAAAATGAACAAAAATCCCTAATTAAAGCTCACCTTGGCAACGATTTCCTACTGTCACCGGTATAAACTTAATGAGCAGCAGCAGTGGCAGAAACCGCTGCAGGAAGAAGAATGAGAGAGAAGATAGTATTGAGGCTGACATGCAAAATAGGAGATGATGATGATGATGATGAAAAATATAAAAATTGTAGTCAAACAAGAGCTAGGTGTGTGTGACTATGTGTGCGTGAATGTAGCGCGACTAACCTAAGCATTACTGAATGGAAAATTACTGTCGTAAAATTTCATAATACAAGGAAGAAGAGGAAAAAAGTATTGTGTAAAAACTGATTATGGTGGTTGGATTAAGTGAGAAGATAATATGAATATGTAAAGAAAAAAATGTGAAAGAGCTGGTTGAGCAGGAATATATTTGATTCCAGAAAAGACTACAGATTGGACTAGAAATCCCGGTCAAATTTCACTGTCTCTCAGAACTTATTACTGACCTAGTCCGATCTGAATCATCATATCTCCAAAACCAATTGAGATATGGAAGTTAATCTCATCGCTTATTGCAGCACTCTATTAAGCACCTTTCGTTTGATATCCATACTGTACTAACACATTTTGGGTCATCCTGGTACACATATGGGACGATAACTCCAAAACTGGTCGAGAAATGGAAATGAGAGATATCTTTAATTTTAATACAGACATCTAGTAATGTAACGATAAAAGTTGTATTCCATTTTTATGAGCAGTTTTTGAGTGATTCGCGCTCAAACATATAAATAGACAGACAAAAGGCTTTAAAGTGTTACTTTGGATTCTATTGGCTCAATTATGATCCCTCCTAGCTTAGAGCAGCTGGCTTTCAGCTCAAGGGCGGAGAACCACACTAATACATGTGGAGCCATTGTCAGAACACTGTTAGATATCTGCCTGTTGTTTTTACCTAGCAAACAAGTTCATTCCTCCAAAACATAATCTAGAGTGTTTGACGGAAAAGATCGTGACGATAATATATGACTAGTGCTTACAATGTACTCTAAGCCGGCTAGTAATATTTCTAAATGGATAGTGTGCAGGCAGACGCAGCAGACAAAATAAATGTTTAGCACTTTTTCTCTCCTACTAGCCCACTCAGCTGTAACAGAATACACGGGTCGAACTCCCATGGGCTCATCGTGACCTCTACTTACTTCCTTAAAAAGCAAGTAACCGTTTAAAGAGCTCTGGCAGTCAAATATAGAGCTCCAGTTCTTTCTTCGTTCTAGCAACTGGGGAAATCGGGGTCGCAAAGGGACCTACACTTGGTCTTTACATAAAACTGGATATCTCCCTCATTATCTCTCATTGGTGCGGCAAATATTTTTGGGCGGATGTAGAGTCCATCGACCTTCTGAATTTACCTAGCACGCCCAGGAGCAGGCTGCAAAACTATACATCCATTCCGGTTTCGGTTCTTACGGCACTCAGACTAGGTGATAATACCGGAGCATATAGTATTCATGTTCGGATAAGGACTGTCAATATCATTATAATCCTTTTTGTTCCGTCACCTCCAATAACTTAATAAAGAAGGAAAGCTCATAATAGAAGCTCCTCCTGATACTAATATGGACCTTTGGAGAACATAAATCATCATTTCATGACTAGTACTCTAAAATTATAAGAAATTAAAAAAAACTCACAAATCGCTTGCTGTCATTTCCACCACGAAATCAATTATTTCACTCCCTTCCGGGCTTCACCACTTCACTTTCTACCACCAGCTGACAGCGTGTGATTTCAATTTCCACAGTTCCTTTCGCTGACACACAAACAAAGCGGCCACCAGCTGGTTTATCCATCATTTGAAGTGTATGCTTTTGCTTGTCACACAAAAACACATACATACATACATACTTGTATTTAGAAATTGAAAAGCGAATATCTTGCGAGTAAGTGTGAGCTTCAAAACTGCTGTGTACTTAGTCTCATACTCGTACAACATCTTTGGTGTCATGTGTCAACGTTGTATGTCGCTTGTCGTCTGTCACGAATGTGGTCAATGTCAGTTCGAATTAATTGTTTTATATACAGGGAAGTGACTTGTAGATATACAAGAAGTGGATGTAAATATTATTCATGTGCTTTTGATATAGCTTTCCTTTTGCATACTTACTGGATCACTTACAGTGTGTCGCGAAAGTGTTAGTATTAGGAGGAAGCATTAAAAAAAAATGAGATGAAGAATAAGTTTTATAGGAAGTACGAAAAGCTATTATGCGAAGTTTTGACATTTGTACTTCTAGTGGTTAAAGCTTTTTATGGTGACCGGTAAAAAAAAGGAAAGTACTCCGGAAAGTTTTCAACCGAGAGAAATTCAAATAAGAGCCGAACAATCTATCTGTAGATATTTTTGCAGGTTATCGGAAGCAGTTACAACGTCTTAACGGCGTCTGGTTATTCGAATAAAGAAAGAAGCGCGATTCAATTCGGCAGAATTATATATATCAGTCCAGCTGCCTAGGTCAACTTATAAATATGTATAGGTCCGATTGTTGCTTCCCTTAACTCGGTAAAATATTGACAAGACTGAAGTGTATATACAGAAAAAAGTACTTATATAAATGTACATGTGTGCTGTATTTTTATTCAATTATGCGCCACTTGTGACACTATTTATATGAATTGAAAAAATAAGAATTACTAGCAATGAGAATTTTAATTAACCAATCAAATATAGAGTTAAAGTCAAATGCACAAGAACATAAGTATTTTCCTGCAGTGAAACGCCAAACTGGACGGAATAAATAAGAGTTAGAAAAGTCTGCCAGTTATTGAACTAGTCCGAAAACGACTAAAGTTATAACAGTAAAATTTTAAAGTTAAGCAGTACGGCACTTGTGAAATACTCAGACAAGGAAAATCCCAGTATGGTTTTTATGTTAGGGATTTGTCCCGGAATTCGGAAATTAGCTAGTATAATATGGGTATCAAACGATAGGTGTTAATGAGTGCTGCAATAAGCGATGTGATTGAGTTCCAGATCTCAGCTGGTTCGGCAGTATAATGAATAAAATCGGATACAGTCTTGTATTGAATAAATGAATAGATTTTCTTTTTAGTTGCTAGAGTGCTTTGTAACTTTAAGTAAAATAATCAACAAAGAAAAAATTAAATACTCAAAAATATTTCATATCAGAAAAATATTAACACATTTCTATCTATACATATAAAATTCAAATTATGTATGTATGTATGCATCTAGAGACCGACTTGAAAAATTCCAGTTTTATGGGAGGTGCCACACCCACTATATATATCAAAATAGTTTTTAGCCCATGACGATCCCTGCAAGATATCCAGTGCGTGTTTCAAATTTGGTTACGATCGCTTTATAGGTTTAGGACCCAAGTCAGTCTATGGATACATACATAATTTGAATTTTATATATATAGATTAATCACTAATAAATAGCTTTTAGCTACATATTTCATCCTGAAAATCCCGAGACTGCCAGAAATAATTTCCGGAATTTTCAGATATTACAAGTTATGATATCCCTACTTTGGCGTCCCTGTTTGTTAAAAAAAGTTTGTTTAAAAAAATATATTTAATTTTATTTATTTTATATTATTAATAGAAATAAAAAAAATATTGAATTTAAAAAGAAAATTATTTACTGAATTTTTTGAACTAAAATTAATTTTAAGTTTAGTAGTATAGTTCAAAAGAATCAATTTTTTTTTAAGGTAGGGCCATATTTGTTTGCTGGATTGAAAGAAAACGTATTTTGATGCAAAAATTTAGACGACTTCAATTTATTTTAGAATAAGTTTTAATAAATAACTTAAAGTCAGGTTTACACCTTACCCACCCTAATTTAACAAGAAAATATATTTGTTGCATAAACCTACATTTTCATAATCACTTCATTTTTATATGTTATCATCGAATAAAAATGCAATTATCGGCATCTCACATAATAATTTTCGCTTGAAGTGCCAACTACTCGCTGACACTCAATATCTCGGCTCTCATGCTATTTCAGCTAATACTCGTCAGTGAAAATGTACATATTTACATGCATACATATGCATCGGTTTATTTCATTATACGTTTTTATTATATTTCCTATCACCTTAAGGCGGAAAATGTAGTGTAGCGAAGTTAAATTGCGCAATTAATTGAATTACAACAATGCCATGTCCCTCTTTCCTCTTTCTATAGTTATCAAATACACTTTTTTCGTCTTTCAATATTTTTTTTGAATACCCACACCCTCTTCACATCGCATCTACCTTCTACTTAATAATAATCAGGCTCTGTACTCATCAACTTAAGTAATTGATAGGATTTCCTTTTGTTGCATTACCTGTGACGGCATATTCTTATGCTCTTATGAGTATTTTGTAATTTCTTAGTAGTTTCACCTTGGGCTGTTCAAATTAAATAAAGTAAGGGAATATCTTTTGCATTGAAGTCTTATTCAATTAGTTAATTGATTTTCATTTATTGATTAAAGACGAGATTAATAGGGTGAGTTTTATTTGTATCATAATATATTTATAAGTTTTTATCTATAAAAAACAATATATTTTCATCGAAATTATACAATTTATCAAGTTTATTGAGTCTCAACACGCTCACAGTAAAGAGGACCACTGTTATCTGCCTTGAGTGTCACACTTTCCCTTGATATTGCGGACACATCCATCAATTTTAGAAACAAATTTTTTTTCGAATACTCCAAGGAACGTCCCAACTTCTTCCGACGCTACACATGATTCTGAGTCATACATAAGGGCAGGAAGCTGAGAGACTTATAGAGCATGATCTTCGACCGTCGAAAGAGGACTTCACTATACAATTGGATACACAGTCCAAAGAAGCGTTTGTAATCAAAGTGATTCCCCCTGGATTTTTAGTAAGATGTTAGCGGTATTCCTTAAATAGACAGGCGCGATCGAACCTGGATAGGTAAGAGTTTAAGCTATTACAATATCACCGTTGAAGGTAAGTCACAGTGACTCAAGTGTTACTGGGAAGAACTTTCTCTTCCTCCATTTATAGGTAGTTGGATATATAAAACGGGGTACTCATACTGAAACCTGATAGAGGTATCTTGCGACTCAGTATGGATGTTATTTGGTGAACGCCTATGATTCGCAAGATAAAACGGGTGTGGTGTCATCTCACCCTTGTGCTTACGGAGGTATTTACTTATATCCTTGAAGTGGAGATCAGCGCTTAAAAGATGTCTGTTTGCATATCCAGGTTCATGGCACTTCAGTAGAAATTGTCTGGCTAATATTTCTGTGTGCTTTTTAACATTGGGTATTTTATCCTCTCGGTGAAGATGAGACTTGACACAAACACCATTATTTACTTCATTACATAACTTCGGCAGTACCCCCTTTAATTGCTAAAGGAATTCGTTGCTTTCTTGAAATTATAGCATCTGGGCTCATCATACCTAGGGGCTTGGACCTCATTTCATTCTTCCTAGCTAGGCGTCTCTTTTTTGTTCTCGCATCACGGTAATAATTACTACCTTCTCATGCATCTATCATTCCTGAGATGACGTGACATTCCTCATCGTACCATTTATTCTGTCCAGCTCACTAGGACACTATGAAGCTTCAGTTTCCTTGCCATAGAGTTCCTTGTTGTTCTGTGCGCAAATGCAGACACTTTACTATCTTGTCTGCCAGAATATAAAGCTGTGCGAAAGTTTATTCAAGGCTGATGTAAGGGTGAACCTGAAGGTGCTGAGCATATAGAGTTGATATGGAGAAAAATTATGTAATCACTAAAACTCTCTAAAACCTGTGGAAGTGGGATAAGTCTCAAGTCTTCCTTGTTTCAGCTGACTGCTGAAGTCACCCAATATCAATTTATTACAGTAGCACTCATAGAAGTAATAATTCATTGCATGGTCATTCCCTACCCCTGGAATGTAGACTATAATATGTGTCCGTCATGCCCTAAACTGATGGTTTCAAGTTCTCTTGATATTTTGTCGCATTTTTATGGTGAGAGATTAAAGGCGTCATAGCAGTAGATCATCCTTCAATGTGACCACGCTGTTTCCAACCTCGCGAACTGCTATGAAAACCTCATCTGCTAGAACTAACTAGTTTTTGAATAAAAAACAAATCTTTAAATTGCATATTAAATTTTCAGGGATTTTCCCGCAGAACAACTCGCCACATAATCCAAACGCTGAGTGATTTTAATCTAATTATAAGCCTTTTATTTCAAATGCTTATCACATGGGCATTTGAGCATCTCTTTCGTTTGTTTGCCGCAAAAAAGTAGTAAATTAAATGTTATTGTCAATTACCAGGCGCCACATTCATAACCACAGTCAGTGCAGCAATAACAAACATTAGGCAACACCAACCACCACAAACGCATAACCACAATCATTAGGCAAGTTCTGCGTGCGGCATGTCCAGCCTAAAAGCGAACAAACCCAGTGTGTGGGTGGCAAGACCAGCGCGTGAGCTAACAAATCATAGCGAAAGCACGCGCCAGCAGCCAGCCACGCGAGCGCCATAACCACAAAAACGAGAGAAAAAAACTTGAACAAGCAGGGAATAAAAGCAAAGCCGAGCGGAGTGCTGGACAAAACAGTTTTTGTAATTAAAATATTATTAAGTAAAAAAGCTTAAATCCGCTGTGGTAATGCGACGAGATCAGATGAGTTATTAACAAATGCGACTTTTTCTTTAAAAGAGGAGATGTTTGCAAAGCGGGGAAGAGGGTAGGGTAGCAATTATAGTTGCGGAGCTGAAATTGGTGGCATCAGTTGGCTGCGTTGCATATCAGAAATTCAACAAGACTCATTATGCAATCGCGTGCGTAGTACTTCAATGCTCATCAGACTTTTGCCGACTAGCTACGCTTTCAACTCGACGACTGTCAGTGTGAGTTCATAAAAGACGAAGTTCATAACAGTTTATAGTCTATTAAAATTAAACCAGCTGCACAGCTGGTGTGAGTAGCCAGTGAACTGTGCACGAAGATTGTCGTACTTCGCTGGCAAACTAAATACGAATGAGCAAAAATTAACATATTTCAAAGGGGCTGAGCAGACGAGCTACAGTGTTTCAATTAGAGGGATTTTCTGAGTAAAATTTACGTGAAAACTGAAATCAAAGCAATGCCAATTGCCTTCTTTATTTTATCTCTTCAGAGCAAACAGTAGTACTGAAGCATATTTGTACCACAATAGAAAAAGAACAAACCCCGAATCCATAGCTGTGTAAAACCATTTTCCAAAACTGAAACGAATACTAGCTAAGCACATTTAATTTTACAAAGCCGCAACCGGATAGGCCCACCAAACACCAAAACGAAATGGAGACCAAAACCGGATAAAGCTTTATTTTTTTCTCAAAATCGAAATACAAGATTATTCAACGCAACAATCGCTGAACCGGTTCGTTTTGCAAAATCAATATTAATAACCAGCTTAATTTCTTAGAAGTCGAGTTCAAGTCAAAGTCAATGCAACAGTCAAGCAAACCCGTCTCATTTTTTCAAAGGCAAAGTTAAAATAGAAGTCAAAATAACAACCTAGTACAACAACAATTTTTGAACCGGTTAGGTTCTCAAATTTGATATCGAATTAAAGCCTTGAACTGATAAATCCGCTAAATTTCTCAAAATTTAAATAAAAGATGAAAAAAACCGTGTACACCCGTTTTATTTTTTCAAGTCAAACTTCAGCCAGATAAAACTATTTCAATTTTAAAACTTGAAAGTAAACCCGACACCATAAACCATCAAAATCGAAACCTAAATCCCAACCGAGCCAAACCGGTCCATTTTTCAAAGCAAAGCTTAAGCCATAACCAAAACACTGAACGGTTAAAACTGTTTCACTTTTAAAAACTCAAACTAATTCCATACATATTGAACCCGGTTTCATTTGTCAAAAGCTAAACAGACGCCAAGACAACAACCGGTTAAACCTCTTTTGATTTTTTCAAACTGAAGTCATTAAACCGTTTAATTTTTTTAAATCGCAGGAGAAACCTACTCTAAACCGAATAAAAGGTTTTAATTTTCAAAATCAAAATTCAAACCGGAACTAAAACCGATACTACTTTTAACCCATATTTCTAAACGAAGCTCAAGTCAAAAAGAACCAAAACCTTAATCCTTCCACTTTTTAAAACCGAAATCTTACCCATAAATTTAGAACCTACTGAACTTTTTAAGTGTAAAGGAGCTTCAACTTTTTAATTTTTCAACAAAAAAGCCGCTTAAAGCTGTTTGATTTGTCTTATTTTTCAAAACCGAAACCGGAAACAAAACTGCAACAGACAAAACTTGCTCCCTACTTAAAAACATATTTATGCTGGTACGATAAAGCTCCATATAAGGCTTGTTTGCGCTTTGAATCAGTCTTAACGCCATTCAAGGTAAAGTACGTCAAGCTCGTTCTTGCAAAATCAGGACAGCTAAGGCCAAAACGTGACCACAATTTAATCTCTTTGTACACAAAATATTTGGTTCTGAAAAAATTTCAGACCAGAAATGTGGCTCAGTAGAAACATGGCTGAGAGATTGCACTGAAGAATGTTGCCTTCGTCCAAAAACTGAAATCAACGGAACGCATTCTTATATGACCTGAGGTCTAACTTCCAAAGAACTCCAATAGGTCAGTCAAATTTCAAAGTGCTCCTCATTCGGCAGACGGAACTGTATTGAAATACGCACAGGAAGAGAAGCGGAGCTTTGCATATTCCTCCCTGATATCATCAACCACAAATTTATTTATAAATTCATCCAGTCAAATCACTGTGCGTATCAAGGAGCTATGAAGTGTGAGTAGCTAAAAGAGAAGAATGCAGCGCAGTAGTAATTGCAGCATCACTGTCACTCTGCTGTTGGACTGTTAAACCTATGATTTAACTGTCACTTTTGTAGGCGCCGCACGGTATTATAGTTTAATGAACTCTGTGAATGGACGCTGATAGAGGCGACTGCAGAAATAAGGGAAGGCTTAAAGTGTATGAAAGAGGGAAAGAGAGAGAGAGAGAAGAAGGTTAACATGATTGTGGCGAAGAGACAGAGCACGACAAAACTGAAGAAAATGCGAGGGCAAAAAGTGTGCTTTTGTATGGGGTAATGAGACCTGATTGTCTTCAACGGACATGCGGTGCTCGTCACAATTAAAATTTGTGCTTTTATCTGCATTTTTCTGTAGTCGCTGAGTGCATGAATTCGCAGAAAAAGGTTTCCAACGGACATTTTATGTGCTCGTTGCAAATAGCTGATATAAAAGAGACATATAGAACTATATTTCAAATGAGTAAATGGTACAAATGCGCTGACGTATTTTACTTGTGGTCGAGAAGAACTGAATACAACACCAGCAGCTGTGGCAATTTGACAAAATCAGCATTCGTGCACACCCAAGCAGGGAGCGTAGTCATTATGAGTTATATTAAAAGTATTGCTAATTCTTTATCTTTTTAAGGTTTTTTTAAAGCGTTATTATATTTTTAAAAAAATACTAAATTTTAAAAATCATGGTTTTAATTTTATAAAAACTCAATTCAAAAATAGCAGTTTAAATCTTACAAGTTTTTTATAATAAAAAAGGGAGAAATCTAACTTTAATTTTCGACTTCAAAGTTTCAACTAATAATTAGGACTCGTATACTAGAAGTAAAATTCTAACTTATATTTGTATCTTTAATAGTAAAAGTCATGTCTTTCACTTTTTTTTTTCTTTTTCGTTTAAAAGCTTTTCTTTCTCACTTCTACAATAAAAATAAAATTTAATAATTTGGATAGTTTGTTTATAATAAAACTCATCTAAGTTTTATAATAAAAGTCTAATTTTAATTCATATTTTGGATTTACACATTTTTGTTTTTCAGTTTTATATTAAAATTCAAATTTTATTCCCTTTATAACTTTCATTTCACTTCTACAATCAAAGCCAAACTTAGACCATTATTTTTTAACTTTTACAATAGAAGTCAAATTTATAATCTTTTTTTTCACTTAAGCTCTTATATTTGACTTTTATAGTGAAAGCAATTTTTTATTTTTTACTTTTACAAAAGAAATTATTCTTCTACTTTAAAATAAAAATAAAATTTTTTTTGTAATAAAAGTCAAAACACTTATTTTTTTAGTTTTATAATGCAGACCAAGTGAGTAAGGACTAAGGCTTTTCACTTAAAAAATTTACTGCTATTTTTGAATATTGTGATAAAAGCCGATTTTTTATTTTTCTTACAGAAATAATAAAAAGCGGTCTTGAACTCGAAAACTGAGTTGAATATTTTTGTAGGTTTATAATAACAGAAACATTTTAATTTCTATTTTTTTAATTATATACTAGAAGTAAATTTTTAAATTTTAATTTTCTCTTAAAAACTTTTATTTAACCATAGTAGTCGTTTTTATTAATGTAAAAAACAAAATTTTAAAGAACCATTTAATTTTATTTTTATATATTTTATAATTTTTATATATTTTATTTTTACTAAAAACTTTAACTGTTGTATTTAGAAATCCTAATATAATTAAAATTATAAATTTATTTAATTATTATATTCGTAATGAATTTTTAAAAATTCATATCAAACACGCTCCCTGCCCGCAATCGTCGGTATATTTAGAAAAGTAGTAATTTGTGTGACACGAGTGTTGTTGTTAGTAGTGGGGCAGTTAGAGATGTCGTGCTGTTCTTGTTTCATTGTGGTCCGTGCTTGTCAAATTTATCTCCAAATGAGCAGCTCATCAATCCCTGTCGTCAGCAAATTCATTGAGCGTTTGCTAAGTTAATTTTAAGTTTTTCAATTAGTTGGTCTGATTATTTTTGTGGGTTGGCGGTATTAAATTTTTAAAGACCAAGGTGGAGACGGGGCGTGAATAACAATTTTCATACTTCAAATATATTTTAAGAATTGATCTGTTTGCGTTTAGCATATAAAAATTTTACCCTGAAATATATTCAAAATTTTGTAAATACCATTAACAGATGTATAAGAAAAATGCATTAAGGGAGGAAGAAGAGAACCTTTATAGTAACAGAAGCCATAAGACTATTTTTGTATGTCTGTTTGTTCGCGCATTACTCAAAAACCGTTACTTATACTTCAATTTAATTTTCACTGATGTGTTGCTAGATGTCCATCTTCAAGTTAAGAAACTAAATTGGTCCAGGGAAATACATTATTTACGAAGTAAACAGTGGTGGCAAAAAAAGTTTGCTCAACATATTTTTTTATCCATTTACTGACTCCACCTTATATAAGAAAACAGAAGCCTGGCCAAAAATTTGATCTGTGACTATATTTGGTTCATTAATATTGATCTTGAAATGTCTTAAATTTTTATGGGGATAGAGAAACATCTAACGAAATAGCGCCCATTCAGATCCATGCCAATTTTAACATAAAATTATTCACATGCATTTGTATAAATTTTTTATTATATTTAGCACTCCCAAAAATGTTATTATATATACATTTCCAGCATTTAAACAATAATTTTTTTCTTCTCTTTTCCAGGTAAGCTTGCGGTATTTTCGTTCTCTTAATAACCAATATTTGATTTCGCAGTAAGTTTTCGAATTTTATTGATTCTCTACAACGCCCAATGGCTATCAATTACCATTTTCAACAATTGTTTCATTAGAAATTAATCATTTTGCTAATCAGTATTCATACTAATTTGTTAGCTATTGCTTAAGCCCTTCAAGCATTGTGACATGTGATGCTTCAAATACATACACATACATACAAGCGTATAAATGTAACTTAAAGCAAATTACAATCTCTTTTCCACTGATGTAAAATTAGGTCAATAGAACACCAAAAGCAATTACCTATAGCTTGAATTCCAGATAATTACTTAAACATAAGTAAACTTTACACCAGTTGGTTAGCTAACAGCTGCTAAAGTTTCATGGAAATGTATAAAATATTTATTTATGAAATGAAAGTTACTGCTACGACATAGAGCAGCACATAAGCGTGTATGTGTGTGTGTATGTAATTAAAGCAGATATGGATTAAGGGTTTTATAGAGTAGGTGGATGAAGTCGGAGTTGAGAAAATAGGGAAAGAGAGGGTGAAACGTGAATAAATGTGCAGACGTGCGAGGAAGAGTAAGAGAAGGAAAATTTTAAGAGGCAAACGGCGTACCTTGAGCACTGAGGATAACTAATTATTAAGTATATATAACTAGGAGATTTTTGTATGTGTATAAGTGATGTTAATCTTTTCTCACCACATGTTAGCAATTGTAAGGACTAGGTGCATATTTATTGCATACATAAGGGTTACAGAATATTTTTTTTATTTCTACATTTTCGAAACTTCTTAGTGAAAAGTAACTGCCAAATTCATTAATTTAGGCAGAGAGACCGACGAACTCTTACTGGGTACTATAAGGGACCACATAAACCACGCTAATACCGAGGAAATATAACTTTTAAATTTTCATTAGAATCTAAAGCTAAGTTTGTCAAAAAAAGCTCTATCAACTCAACGTAGTCATAGCTATTTTGGCCACTTCAGTTCAGAGAGATATAAATGAGGCTGTCTTGTATAGTAATGTGGCCTATGAAGATCGATAGTTTTTTTAATTACCTTCCAACATTTTGAAGAATAGACCATATTTGCACTTGAATCGTTTAAACCCTAATACACATTTTTAATGAAGCAAGTTGCTAAAGTTGCATGAAATATGCTACATGTAATCTACACCTAGCAACTTTACTATCGAGTTCGGCTTTATTTAGATGCATGCGTGTTAATCTATTTATATATATAAAGATGATTTGGTGTTTAATCGAAATGATAAAACTTGAAAACGGCTGAACCTAATCAAGTACTTCCTTTGGGGGGTTTGTTTGTTATTACCACGCGCAGGTCAGATTGAAAAAAAAAATAACAAAATGTTAGGGGGCGTGGCACCTCCCATACAACCTTAATTTTACAAGCTGAATATCTCTGAAAGGATTTATGGCAGGGACCTGAAAATTGGTACAGAGCTATATTACATCAACTACATCCTCATGCAAAAAAGTGATTGTTATCAGAAAAGGGGGCGTGGTACCTCCCATACAATCTTAATTTTTCAAGCTGATTATCTCTAAAAGAGTTCAAGGTAGGGAGCTGAAAATTGATATAGGGCTAGATGATATTAAAACCCTTCTCACGCAGAAAAGTGGGGGTTATCAGAAAAGGGGGCGTGGCACCCCCCATACGTACTAAACTTTTGATGCTGAATATCTCTAAAAGGCTTTGAGGTAGGATCCTTGAAATTGGTATAGAGCTATATTACATCAAAACCATTCTCATGCAAAAAAGTGAGGGTTATCGGAAAAGGGGGCGTGGTACCTCCCATACAATCTTAATTTTTCTAGCTTATTATCTCTTAAAGATAGGGAGCTGAAAATTGCTGTAAAGCTAGATGATATCAAAAGCCTTCTCACGCACAAAAGTGGGGGTTTTTAGGAAAAGGGGCGTGGCACCTTCCATACATACTAAACTTTTGAGGCTGAATATATATAAAAGGGTTGGTGGTAGGGACTTGAAAACCGTTGTGGATATATACTACACCAATACTCTTACTTACTTACTTACTTACTTAAAATAGCCATCTAAACGCCTAGGCGATTTCGGCCTTAAAAATCATTAACAATTTTTGACAAAAAAAAAACAAAATTAATAAAAAACTATTTTAACTGATAATAAAATCTAATTTGGGCAGAACGAAGTTTGCCGGGTCAGCTAGTATAAATATATTTGTAAGCACATATGCTCTCTCTCCTCTCTATGGCGCGATATACAACAGGTATATCATCATAAACCTCCTAAGAGATTTTTGCGCCAAGCTTCTCTTCCAATTTGTGGTGTGCCGATTTGAATTTTCCCTACAAATTGGTGGTTTAAGCAATTTTTTTTAATTAAATTATCTACACCAATTTTCAATTTTATGCGGCTTAGATTTAAAACTAAGGCGAAAAAACGTCAAAAATTTAAAAAAATTTTCTTTTTTTTTTTATTATTTTACTGAAAGCTTTTACAAGTCATTGAATTTTTCTTATTACAGTTTTGTGTGCGCCGTAGCTCAGTGGGTAGAGTAGACGACGCTGATGCGGGAGCGTCGGTTCGACTCCTGCCAACTGATACAAATGTTTTTCATGTTTTTTAATTGTTAAGACATTTCTGGTTTAAAATTTAGACTGTTTTCTTCACGCTCACTACCTCGAAAACTAGCATAATTTAAATTCTAAACCAAATTTGGTTTGGACATATATGTAGCCCAAAATAGTTTTAAATTTAGGCACAACTTTTTAGCCGTGTAGACAAAAACTTTAAGCTATTGAAGAACATTGTATGGCAAATTATTCTGAAACTAAGTTAAAGTTATAAAAAGTAATATTTGGCTAGATATTTTTTAAAGCGATAATAAAAGTCTTTCCAAATAACTAAAAACTTCACTTTCGCCGTTTTTTAGTTAATCAAAAGAACTTTTATTCTGTCCTTAAAAATACCTCGCTGAAGAAATTTTTTTTGTTGGCGAGAAAAAATAAACGATCGAGTTGACTTATTATTTTTGTCCGAATAAAAAAAAATTACAGAAAAAATTTTTTTCTCTAGACTTTTATTTTAAGTTATTAAATTACCGGCCCCTGCCAAGTACTCCTATGAAATATTTTTTAATTTTTCTAAGTAAATGATGGATATGAATTTTCTTAATATCTCACGACCTGTGTCGCCAAACGGAGTTTATTTTGCCCTTTGATTTGCGTAAACTCTATTTCGAGATTTTGTGTGCTTTGCTTAGCGGCAAGCTATTTAAAAATGGTGCGCCAGTTACAAAAATTTCTAATTTAAAAATATCGCAATTCGCCACCTACCCGAAATTTTCTCTCGGCATGTTGCACGTCTCAATACCATATCTCAACGGAAAGTTACTTTAAAATCGATCGACAATTACTTCTTTCGAAGTTGTAGGTCTATAGAGCTGATTAGGAAGTTACTAAATACGCGATTTCATAGTCCTAGCGATATGAGCTGCGTTCCGGTACTCCCTTGCGCTACACGCCCGACTGTAGCAGGAGCGATTTGGTTTCACAGTGGAACCTTCTAGGTTCTTTCAACCCCTACTTCCGCAAGGAAGAAGAAGGTTGGTAGTGACAGATATCATATAAGAAGATCAACCATTAATATGCACGTCATTACCCTTCCTGGCTCTTACGAACGGCATGCCTTACCGCGGGTATATTCTAAGCCGCTAACGCGACTTAGGAAGTTAAAAATGTTGGTCTTCCTAGTGTGAATATATTATGGGTCAGTCAGACCTGTTAAATAATGTTAGTAATCGTAATGATTACCAGTTTGATTAATTGCTTTCTTGAGAATCCATTTAATGATTGATTACCAATTACTTTCAATTTTTAATGATTATTTTCCAATTAATTAAGAAAATAATAAAAAAAAAGTCATGATTTTTTACGATTATTACAAAACATCAAAAATAATCATAATTATTAATTGATTACCATTAGAAAAAATCAAAAGTAAACAAAAAAGGTTGTGTTGGTTACTTTTGATAATTTTAGATTTTTTTTGATGTTTTTTTTTATTTTTTTTTTTTGACTGTTTTTGATAATTTGTTTCAGTATTGTTGTAGAAGCACATAAATATATACAGCAACAATACTAGAAAAAATTTTCAAAAATCAAAAATAATAAAAAAAAATCCAAAGTAATCAAAACAATTACTTTTGATTGTTTTGTTTTTTTTTTTGATTTTTTTGGATTTTTCTAATCGTAATCAATTAATAATTGCCTTTGTTTTGAAATACGATTAAAATAATCATTACCAATTAAAAAAGCCGTTTAACCAATGGATTACTAACACTGCGTTACAAAAACGAGCTTTAGTTCTGTCCTATGAACCAAATATACTTTTTCAGAAAGGGGAGAAAAAATAAAAATACACGTGTATCGGCGATTTTCATGTACACGCCTATCAGATTTTTTTTTTTCTTGCCTGCAGTCCTTTTGTAAGACACCGTTTGAACCAACAAAAACCTTTTCTTATTTTGTGCTTTGGTTTTTGTATATTTAGTTTTATCCTTAACAGTTTGTCTGGGTGCTGGAAAAAAAATAATCCGAAAGCTTCCATATATTTGAAAAAGATATTTAAGTAACATTTTAGAGCTTTTTAGATTTCGCGAGTTCGTGGATCAAATTTATCATATCAAAATCTATAAGCAATTTGACTTTCCAAGAAAAATAATAATATTTTTAATAATAATAATCTTGTTATCACTACAAATGATGAACCAAGGAAAATTTTTATTTCCAATACTCAACTCTGAATTAATAATAATTTCCTTACATTGACTAATATTTGATATTTGAAACTGATTTGGGTGCCTATAAGCAAGTTTCTTCAAAATACCCAACTGTGCGCCTAGTAATAGCAATAAACATTTTATAACAAACGTTAAACTTGCTGATTTCTCGCAAATTGGCTACTTAATGTTTATAGGCATGGATAAATGTACATACAGATGCCTGAAAATGTGGTAAAGGGTTACACAAATTAAATTGCGTGTAGCACACTACGTTGTTATTAAAGTAATAAACAAACCACAAGCAAAAAAAACCTACTACAAACAAAAACAACAAGAAAATGCAAAAGAAAAAAACATTGTTGTTGCTCTTGTTATATCATGACTCCGGCTACAATAAACCACTTCAACAAATTGCATATGAACATGCATTTGAATATTAACAACCTCGTGACTACGTGCGACACTTAAGAGTTCAATGCACTGGCGAATAACTAACTACACCCAAGGCGGTTTTCCAAAACAACAACAAATTAAACACAGTTACATACATTCGCACTTCTAAACAAATAAAATCTTTTTCTTGATTTTGTTATACAGCAATGAAACCATATCACGTAAGGAAGTAGCGTCACAGCAAAGCCATCGACATTGTCTTCGTCGCGTACGTGTCTGTCTACGTCCAATATGTATGTAAGTATGCATAGTGGTATGCGATTGCATGCTAACAACATTTAAGTACATAAACTTATTTACTTAAGTATTTACACTCTTTGCTAGTACCTTTGTGCTTGTTGTGGCTTACTTAGCGCATGTGTAGGGCCTATAAGATGTCACAATTGGTAAACAAGAGCCAAGTGCGCGTCTTCTTTAAAGACGATACAAGTTGAAGACACATTGACGACGATCTGCTCTCTTTTGGCGCAACGAGTGAATGAATGACCGATCTTAAAGAAAAAGATACAAGACGAAGAGAATGATAGCGATAGGTAAACTGAAAAGGATAAGGATCAGGGTGTACTGAAAACGTTTTTTTTTTCTTGCTCAGCTGGTGGTAGAATTTAAACTTAAAACAAGTAACGAAGTCTAAGTTCGGGTGGAACCGAACAGTATATTCCCAGTAGTGATCTATTATGGCATACTAATTTACGCAGATCTATTTTAATACATTTCAGCCCGTATTGTAAAGCCAGCTGATTTTGTGGTTTTCAATAAAAACACTTCTGTTATAGGTTTGAGGGGTAAATTAATTTTAAAAAAATATAAATGTATGGCGCGATATACAACATGTATATCATCATAAACCTCCTAAGAGATTTTTGCGCCGAGCTTCCCTTCCAATTTGAATTTTTTTCTGAAAATTTTTGCCGACTTCGAACGCCATCTACAAAGAAGATGAATTTTTACTGAGAAGCCTTCCATGACAGAAAGCCACATAGAGTGTTTGCCAAAACAGGGCCTAGGGCCGACTCCGTTTTGAAAAACTTTTTCAAATCACTTTTGATGTTACCTGTCGCAGGACTGGAACCTTGGAGCTTCGTTGTGGTAGGCCGGCATCACTACCGCCACACCACGGCGGCCGCCATTAATTTATTTGTATATAAATAGATTCCCTACCAACAACTGCTAACCATATTTTTTCAGAATACCAATACATGCATATTTTATATTTGAAAAATTTGCGTTCAAATAGACAGACAGACAGACTGACGGAGAGACGGAATTTGTATGTTGAAAAGTCGCCAGGCCTACTTTCCACAAAATCTACAAAATTGATGCGGGTGAGTTTTTCTTAAAAAGCTTATTATGTGTGTATGATGTTATTGATATAGCTTTCATGGTTATAAAAATATCGCATTTTACAAACAAATTTTTCAGAACTATGTTAAAAACTGGGCGTGGCCGTTGACCGATTTTGCCCATTTTTACAACAAACATTTAACTTTATATGTATAACATTTTCGTTAAATATCGTTTCGATAAATCAATTTTTGACGGCGTTATGGCATAAAAGGTTGTGTGGAATAATCCACTATAAAACGGGCGGGTCACGCCCACTTTCAAAAATTTATAATTTTCGACTTTCTTCGTTCACGTACACTACGAAAGTGAAATATAAATTATATAAAGCATTTGTACGCAAAGTTATTGCCCATTACATATATATATGATCCTTTTCAAAATCTTTTGAATACAAGTGGGCGTGGTTCTTAACCGATTTCGCCCTTCGTTACATAACACCGTTACGCAACTAAAGTTAATATACCTTATGTGCGTAGCACTACTGGGTTAAAAAAATGATTAACCACATAAAAAAAAAGTAATTTGGTTTTGAATTAAAAAAAAGAAATCAATCAAAATTTTATTAAATTTTAACTTCAAAAATATATGTCTGGTCTGAAAACATTTGTTTTTGGTTAACATGGTGGGGGAATTTGAGCCTAAAAAAATGTATTAAACTACAAAAAATATAAAAAAAAATTTCAACAAAAAACACTAACAGAATTTAATTTTTTTTTTTTTGTTATTTTAAAAATTTCTTTCTGGGCTGGAAACAGTTTTTGAGCTTGGCAGGTTTCCGAAAGTTGCGCTTAAGTAAATAAAATAAATATTTATTAAAATAAATAAAAGTTATTAAATTTTAATTTATTTTATTGATGTGTCGACAAGTATCGATATGAACTCGATAAATAATTGATTCAAAAGGGTAGCTTCTGAAAAAATATCTTTTTTCCAAATATGTGCCAGAATCTGTGAAATGTCCTGCCTAAAGCCAATGGAAAATAAGAGGTAGAGAGGAAAATAGTGAGATAGTGAGAGGAAGTGGGATAGGAATATATAACAGGGTGATCTGAAAATAATTTTTTCGCTTTACATTCTGTTGAAACTTGAACTTTAAAATAAAATTTTAAATTAAAAAAAAAAACAAAGAAAAAGCATTTTTTAAATAAAAAAGATAACATAGTTAGAAAAAAAATTATTAAAATTTTATGAACATCTTTTTTTTTCGCAAAAAATTTTTTAGTAAGTATTGCGAATGGCCCACTCGAGTTTGGAAAAAATAAATAATTAAAGACTTTTATTCTAGGGAAACAAATTTTTGAAAGTTGCCACAGAATTTGTAGAATCAAAAAATTAAAATGCACAATGCAGGTTTAAAAAATCCCATTTTTGAATTTGTTTTCCATAGGAGCTGTTACTTACTTATTTAAAAAGCAATTGGGCCAACTCGAAATGTTCCTAAAAATGATTCTTATTATTTTTTTTAATTTTTTATTTCTTTTTCAAAGCTCGACTTATTCCCCCCACCCTCTTATGCTAAACATAAACAAAATCTTTTCAATTTAAAATAATACGAATGTGGGGGTTTTGATAGTAATAGTCAGAGCCGTTTATGGGAGGAAAAAAATGTTATTAAATTAAACTTGCTTCCACCAAGATCGTCCTTCTATCATGACAATATTTAGAAAAAGGACAATAGTCGACTCAGCTGCCGTTATATACTATTATAATAGCGAAAAGCATTCATCGTATGATTCTGTTTCTAAACCTGTAAAACTTGCTCATCTTGAAATTCTTTTCGCAAAAATTTTTATTTTTTTGTTCAAGCAACCAGAAACGTGGAAATACTCAAGTTCTTCAACGCTTGAGTTCTTAACGTTGCGTTGAATTGCTTAACAAACTTTTGTCTTAAATTTAAACTGATAAAATGTGAATTCACTTTGCAATCCTTCATCAAAGCTTAAATCATTGTGGCGACAAATTTAATATGTCTGCTTGTGCCGCACACAGATAAGAAATGGAAAAAAGTTGTTACCGAGCTAAATATATAAAAACATCTTTATTTGCCTTAAAATATATATCAACATGCCGTGGAAGACAGCGGAGAGTCTAATAAATACTTTTAAAATTATTTTGTAGCAATGAAGACAGTCTTTATTGTGACGTATTGAGTTTTGTGTAGGTTTTGAGAAAATTCTAGTAAGTCTACTACTTAGTGCGCAATGTTTAAATTTGGATACTTTGGTACTAAGAATAAAATTTAATATATACTCCTTTACAAATTACTTAGTTCTGGGAAATAAAGTAGTTATATATTACCTTACAAACTGCTTATTACTCATGTCGAAAGTATTGATATATTGTTAAGAGCTTAGAGTTATGGGTACTTTCATACAGACTGTCTAGAGCTTAAGCTTAAAGTCCTCATACTTGGTCTTATAAACTGCTCAGTAAAAAGTAAGTATTTTAAAAATTCGCATATATTTCAATATAATAACAAATGGGCCAAAGCGCTCACCAGGGTCTTGTAGGATGCAAAAGTATTTGCTATGTGTGCCTGTGCGTGTGTGGCTAGCAAACAGATATATTGCAAAATTTCAACAATAACAATGAAAATGAAACGACAAAGTAGCAATAAAAATCATGCCAATAACAAAAAAAAAATATTACCACGAGAAAAGCAAGAACAACTTAAGATAAGTGTTGATGTTGAAAATGTTGCAGACAAAAGCTCTAGACGCAGCGTGTGGCAAGAATAATTGCATTTTGTGGTAAGCGCAATGTAGGGATACAAGCTCACATGTGAAGAAGTAATTTCAGGCAACACCTCAATAAACTTTTAAACTTAGGAATTTTTTGAACGATTTACATACTCTGTAGGAAATCAGAGTTACGTTATGTTGCTCAAAATTGTGCCAAATTTTGTGTACTTTAGTTGGAGCAGTTCCGTAGGTTTTCTTAGCTTAAAATTATTGATAGTGGCATTTTTGACAAATATTTTGAATAAGGTAATTTTCCACTCAGCCGGCGATATATGTCCGATACCACGACCCCTATATGGTGATTTATAAAACCAAACGTCAATGCTTGCATATAAAAGTTAGCCGCATTAATGGGAAAATGATGTGACGTTCATCTCACTGAGTTATGTGCAATTTTAATCACCAGATGATGTGACACTAAAGTCACCAGGTGATATTACTCCGCTATTTTTTATGGACACCTGGTGTTTAGGCTTAGCTTTTAACAAAAAAAATATTAGCAAAACGTCAATTATCGCATTAAAAGCCATATGATGTGACATTTTAGTTATCAGAAGATGTGACATTTTAATTATCAGATGATGTGATATTTTAATCACCAGTTGATGCCACAACTGTTATTTTGTATAATATTCAATATGGCATGTATGGTATTCAAAATCAGTTTTAAAGCAAATTAGTAGGCAGAATGCCAGTTATCACATCAAATGGTCCGTCCGATTGGCATAAAAATGATGCGACACTTTGCTCACTCGGCAATTTATCATTTTGATCACCAGGGGGTGTGACATCGGCTATTTTTTATTAGTCAATTTATAAGACAAAATATTAGATGTCCCATCCCCTGATGAGTTAGATTTATAGGTAACTAATGTGAAATTCTGTTTACCAGGTGATGCAATATTCTGGTCACCAGGTGATTGGACATTTTACTTACCAGGGGGTGACACATCTGCTATTTTTTATGGACTCCTGATTTTTACTATTCATTTATAGGCAATTTATAAGACATTATGCCTTATGACGCATCAGCTGCTGAACCGGATATGGAGTCAAATGATGTGACATTCTGCTCACCAAGTGATGTGACATTATAGTCACCAGGTGCTGCGATATCTTCTATTTTATATGTTCGGTTGATGCTCATGATTATTTTCAATTCGCATTATTGTATATCTCCTTCCACTTAAATAGAAGATACGTCCTCATGTGATCACTGTCCATGTCGCATGAAGCGCGTGATATAATAGAGCAGTTATTTTGGTTGGTCAGCAAAGTTTTATGTTGATCCAAAGGGTTGCTATAAAATGATGTGATTTTAACATGATCCTTTAACTAGTAGAGTGAATAAATCTGGTCTACTTGTACTGTAGGTATGAGCTGGCCCACTATACTGAAGGTATCAGATTCCAACCTTGGTACTAAAAATACCTAACAAAAAGCTTTTCTAAAACGGAAAGTAGACGAAAAACTCTCCCAAAGTATTTCTGTTATGAAAACCTTCACAGCTTAAAATTCAACTTTTTGGGCAAAGCCGTACATTACTTAGTATGTGGGTGAAACTGCGTAAAATTAATAAGTTCTGCTGTTTAAGAGATTGGGTTAATAGTTTCCTACTGGCCATATGAAGGTACGTGCTCGCACCTATAAGTGGTTAAGTCTGTGCTAGACTACAAAGCACATTACTTCCGCCTGACTTAATTTCATTATAATAGTACACACACAAATACCTGGCAGTAAAAAAACTAGCAAAGCAAAGCATAGCAACCACATTGGACTGCTCAAAAAAAAAAAAATTTTTTATTTTTTTTGAAAATTATATTAATATGATACATTTTCCGAATTGTGAATCTAAGTCAACCTTATTGAATAAATACAAACAATAATGTCATTTCAATCTAGCTGTTTTGAAAGTTCAGTTACTTACAGACACACAGGAGAATTTTAGTTATACGGATGCACTCTTTTTCGATAGCACAACTCTATTCCGAGGGAAAGAGATAAAAATGGGAGGAGAGTTTCATATTAGTAAGATCTTGAGAGATTCCCCACGAATGTCCATGTGAAACATTTGTATCCGATAATAGACACTAGAGTTGATAAGTGAGGTGCGACGGGCGGCGTGTAATAGTGGAAAATTAAGAGTGAAAAGTGAGGAATGCGACGGGATGAGGGGGGAAGTAAAATCTTTTGGGTCAACCAATCACATTTTCCCCGTTTACTTTTCATTCTGATTCGGTCTATCTTACACTGCTCTTGAAAATTAAACTAACCCCTTCACAAACGTGCCAAATTTAATTTTCTTCTCAATATAAATTGATCACAAACTTGTTGCATTCCTCTGCAAACACACACACATACAAGAATATACATGTATGCACCCAGCTAAGCTGCAATAAGAAGCAATAAAATTCTACTTTCCAATCAAGCGCAATTCGTTTGCAAGTACACTCGTCCATAGCACTCACACACCGTTGAAGCACTTCAAAATTGTCGGCGATCATTAGATGCAGTTAAGTGCAAGCATAGCACTGAACAACTACAAACAAAACCGTTAATATGTGCTTGTATGAATATCCTTTGGCAAAATAGCATCACTACACTTGGCATGCATTTCCTGCAACAAAAGAAACAAACATGGTAACAACAACAACAAAATAAAATACAAAATAAGCAACATATGCAATCAACAACAAAAACAACAAGTGCTCAATAAGTGCAAGTGTGTCGTTGTTGTGGTCGTGGGGTTCAGGCCGTTGCAACAATTGAATATTTTGTAAAATTACAACAGAACAAAAGGACAATCGTAAATGTTGTATGGTGAGCACAATAGCAACAAATATAACAACAACAAGTGTGGATATATTAAACAAAAGTACTATCCGGCACAGCAGCGCACATTGACAACAACCACAAGAACAACAAGCAGAGCAAGTCATAAACATAATAGCTAAAATATAACAACACATTAACACTTTTTCAACAGCTGTGTGGACAAGTAGCGCATATTAGGGATGCCATTTGTTATTGATTTAAAAAAAAATAGATTTTCTAGAACCGATTTAACAAACACAGCATGCCGGCATAACATTAACGCATATGCTATTCTCCAACAATTTAGTTTGAAATAAGTGAAAAAAATGTTTGGGAAACTATCTAAGGTTTTAAAATATATAAAAACTAGCTTTCCTGGCAGACTTTTTCTTACTCGAAAATTTTCTAATGTATAGTTGGAAAGTTGTTTATCCTCCCTGTTCCTCTTCCTTACTCTCAGCCTGTTCATCTCCACCCTCTTTTTCCTATCGAAAAGATTGCTTGCCCATATTTGAAAAATCGTTCCTCCCTACCTCCACATATCTTTCTTATTCTTTTTATTTTTCCCACTTCTTCATCTCTCGATTTGTTCACAACTGATAAGGTAACACTAAAAAGTTACACGATTTTGAACTGTTTTTAATAAAACGACGAAAAATCTTTATTCATTTACATTTAGCTCTCAACACCATGGGTTTGAGTATTTAGCTTTCTCCGTAGGATCCGAATCTGCTCTTAAATATCTTGAGCAAGCAATATTCTCTCGCAATCCGCAAGTTCCAATGCCCAATTTCTTTGCCATATTTGGACCATCATAACTGATCAAGTTGATGTAGTATGTATATTTACGTGGGGGGAAAATAAAAAAAATCACCTTTCATTTGAATCTACTGTCGTAAATACATTTTCTAGGGTCAAATCTGCCCCTTTCCCTATGCCTTTCCTTTCTTTTTCAGTTTCCTCTACATTAACCTCTAACTCTAGGCCTACTTCCAGCACTTCTTTCTTTGCTTCTACAACTTCTACCTATAAACATTTTTTCCCCTTACTTCTGCCTCTACGTCTGCCTCTAAATCTACCACATTCCTAGCTCGAAGCCAACTTTACTTAGACTCACTTTTTGGACAATATCTTCCAAAGTAAAATATGTGCTGAAGTGAAAACCGTCCTATGTTATTAACCACCCGATACCTTTCGTTTGACACCCATGACCTCAAAATACTTTTTAGGGTGACCGATGCTCCAAATTTTGGTGTATATCTCTGAAGCGATCGAGACATTGGAAAGCAGTTCACCTCATACAAAATCCTATTTCGTTCTATCAATACCCGGGTCCACATTTTGATCGATATCTCAAGACGCGCGAAATTTTAAATATTTTTAATTAACAATTGCCACTTAAACTGTACTATAAGCTTTTATGTAGCACAGCAACAACTGCCTTACCAGTTGAGTTTTCTGTTCATACCAGTTATGAAGTAGTTGACAGCTAGTGGGTCTGACTTCATAGTATTTATGTAGTTCCCATGTAAATTTTTTTTGGTCCAAAATCGCCAAACCGAAAGTGCTTTAATTTTCACTGAGATTACCAAAATAATAAAAAAAAATGTTCCTCAACTTCTTTTGTCTCAAGGGGATTCTAGATGTTCTAGAAAAAATTTAAAACACTACTTTTCCTTTGGAACTGCCCCAGTTGATTAGTTATTTATTTAAATATCAAGAAGCTCATGTCAAAATGTTGCTTAAGAAAACATTTTTTTTCCATTTTCTTTATGAAGCACAAATCTTACCCGGCAACCTAACCAAAATTTGTCTCATACACACTTAGTTCTTCTTAAAATTATTTTCTTTTGCGCCCTTCTTCTACCACCTGTTTGCTAGTTGCTGTTATCATTCTTAACTTTTTACATTATTACCAAGTGCTTCTCAAATTAAATATTTCTTTATTTTTGCTATTTTCTATATAATTTGTAGCATTTTACTTATTTCAAAAGTTTCCGCTTATGTAGTATAAAAATTGTTTTCTCATTCCTTTCGACTTTTATGCCCTTTTTATACCTTTCATGAACATGAAATGGTATTATAACTTTGGTCCGATGTTTGTAAGTATGAGAAGAAGAAGAAGAGATAGATCCACCAATGAGTATACCGAAATGATCAGGGCGATGAGCTGACTATATTTAGCCATGTCCGTCTGTCCGACCGTCCGTCGTCCGTCCGTCCGTCTGTCTGTTTGAACGCGAACTAGTCCCTCAGTTTTAGAGATATCTCGATGAAATTTGGTAAGAGGCAGCCATTTTGCATTAATCATTTGTCGGAACGAGCATGATCGGACCAATATAACGCATAGCTCCCATACAATCGATTGTTCCGATAAATGGGGTCTGGGCTAAATATATTTATATTAACAGTTTTGCAGCGTTTGTACTAATTGTGAGTAAGGATCGGACACTTATATCCGTGGTACATATTCATGAAAGGTATAAAGTCTTCGGCATAGTCGAAAACATCCCTTTCCTTACTTGTTGTATATATTTTCTGTCCTACTTTGTTTCGCATAAATTCTTGCTTTTTTACGTTGCGTGAATGAATGTTGCAGCGTCGTTTTGACGTCGGGCTGCCAACTGCCTGCACAAAAAAGCCTGAATGCAGTTGACGGTTTGTTGTTGCGCGCCGTAAATGTCTTGTTAAAGCTTACTTACTTGGCGTTTTGCATTTGTTTTTTTTTTGCATTGTTGTCTGTGTTTTATACAGGTTTTTTTATTTATTCATTTTTTTTTTCTTTCTTCCGGTGCCACTCGCTGTGTCGCTGTAACAGCGGCATGTACAAGTATCATCACTAGCTTTATGTAGCGTTTGTTGTTAGTGTTGTTGCCCTCTTCATTCATTTCATTTTATACACTTGACATATGTACTATAAAAAGAAATTAGGGCCTTTGGCATTAACTGTCTCTTTGTATGAATTTAGTTAGACTCGTACATAGATTCCTACATGTGCATGTATATAAATATCTATCAACATACAGATTTACATATTTACACTTGAGCTGGTTCCCCAGTTGTGCGCGTTTCCTTTCTACGTGTCATCATTAGATAGTTTTCCGTGACGCATTTTGAGTGTTGGTTCATGCTGCTTGTTTCTCATCGTACATCGCACTTTCAAATTCTCACCCATGGCGTATGACTAATATTTTGCGTTTGATGATAATAAATGACACATTAAGCGTATATAAACCGACTTTTTTTTCGTGAGAATTTAGCGAGTTATGAATAAAACAACAAAATAAAATTTTCTGTCAAAATTTGAAAGCTCTGAATGTAAAGTTACGTTTTTGTTGTTTTCATTTCAAACATTTTTTGGGTAAGCAGAAAAAAATGTTATCTAGCATCGAAAAGACGAATAAAAAAACATGAAAACATAAATTTTTATAGGCATAACGCATTAGGATAGCGTCAGAGAAGCGTTCTATAAACTAAATCCTATTTTGAAAACTTAAAATTTACACTTTAGTATACTAAAATTTGACGATCTATAAGTGATATCTTCGGTAATCGGATTCAAAATGTATCAAAATTTTTTTTGTATTTTTTTTTAATATTCCCTTAGATATACTCTCCAAACATCTCCACTCGAATTTTTATTAACTTCAGACATTTTTTTTAGCTATATGCTTTTCAGAGCACGCTTTTTTCTAATATCACTGATTTATAACATTTTCAAATAACAATACAATTTTATTGTTTAACGTACACCAGTTAAATGTCAAAATTTGATTTTCTCAATTTGAACAGCTGTTTGAACTTTTCACCTCAGAAAGCATTGTTGATATCTCAACACCTTAACATGGAAACGGTTGCAACCAGGCGACTGAGGTTGCTTCAATGAACCTCCCATGGCGACATCTATCGTTTAACACCTACGCTTAAAGCTCAGGTGGCACAAAAAGTGGCAGCCCTACTTAGAAATGTTATTTTTAAATACGCAGGAAAATACCTTTCGTTTGATACCCTTACTGGCATATTCATTCATTTCATTGAAAAAAAAATCAGTTAGGTGGCAGCCCCGTAAAAACATTCTATGTGGCAACACCTAGGTAAAAATTAATAGACTATGTACATTCCAAGGTTCATTCAAATCAGTTTAGCCGTTTTCGAGATAGTCTGGATATACAAATATACAAGAATAGCTCGTTTAAAGTCATAAGATTTACGCTACTAAGCAAGCGCTCAGCTCCTTTGCGATAGCTGACAAATTTAAGGCATAAGGGAGGGCAAGATATCTTTCATCTGTTGTTGTTTGAACTCAGTGGGGCATAAAAAACTCCTCTGCTACCAAAATTTGGAGTGCTTGAACCGCCTAATCTTCAAAGAGATTCTCCCATTATCTGTGTAAAGCACAATGAAATTCCATGTATCATGAAGATTGGGTCAAAGTAAGATTGAATCAGTTACTTGATGGAGTGCCTCAGTCTTTCCAAAGGTACAGCAGAAGATTTAACAAAATCTCGACCACGCTAGTTTGTCCTAGCAAAAATTATAAAAGTGTGACCTTAATTTCTTTAGATTTCATTTTAAAAAACTCTGACTTCTTTTTCGACCCGAGCGAAGGTTCAGGGTTAAACTGCTAACCGCACATTTTTAGATTAAACCAAGAGAACAAAAGGCAGCATTTGCTTTTAGCACAAATTAGCATTTACATATCACAATTTTTTTTTTACCTTAGTCATTCTTTCAACATTGCTCATCTTTCGCATTTTCCACCATTAATGCCAACACCTTGCAAATATTTAAGTGTAAAAGTTCTGCAACCACAAAAAGTTTGTAAGAAAATCATAAAAGACAGCAATCATACAATGCGAACATTTAACACCTTGGCAAGAACAACAACAACAGCAAAGGCAATAACACAAAAGCAAACCACAACCACAGAGAGCAAGTAAAAACATAAAGAACTGACCATTCATGAGCCAAGGTAAGGCAAATCCAAAGTACTGAGGGAAAAAAGTGAGAATACCTTCTTACTTACAAAATGGTAATGTAAATCTTTGCCGTTTCAAGGCAACAGCGCAAACATTGCACAAGCACACATACACACACATATGTACGTACACATTTCCAAGCACAAGTGAAATACTAATGTAAAATCCACGAAAAGGCAGGCAAGTGGGATTTAAAATTTTTTAAAAGGTGGCAACTCTAATAGGTTTAAAAAGCAATAAGAATACACGCCTACAAATGCATGATGCAACAGTTTGGTATGTGAAACAGGTTTGATGCAAAAATTGAGTAAGGCTACCTTTATGTAAATGGTCAAAAAGGTAGACTTGCTGAAATGTAATGGGCTACAAAACTGCTTGCTCGAAAAATTTCTAAAAATTTTGAAAAAAAAGACAAAATTTTAATAAAATTTCTTTCAATTTCCACCAATTTTGTGTACATTTTTAAAACAAAATTTATAGTTGTTGTATCAGACCTTGACACATGTATTAACTCAAGCTTTGTTAAAATAGTTATGTCCGCCACTGTATATGAATTTTTATTAGAATTAATATGTATATCAAACGAACTGTACATAAGTATGTAAACAAAAATATTACTACGTTAAATAAAAAGCTGGGGTTGCCAACTTATCATAATATTTTTTTCCCCCACAACCGCTTATACTCGTATATCAAAAACCAATTTGCAGGTTTTTATAAAATTTTGTAACCCATATACACGTACGTATCACAAGGGCAAGGCTTCAAACCGGAATCTGTTAGGGAAAATTCACAGATCTAGCATGATCTGTATAGGCAGAGCTGTAAGAACTACGCCGAGCGAAGCTCTCTAGGCCATTCTAGACCTTCTTTCCCTAGACGCAGAAGGGTACCGAGCAGCGGCGACAACAACTCTGAGCCTACGGGAATCCTCCAGCTGGAACACACGGACCAAAGAACATTCTAGCATACTAAACAATTTCAGTTTTCTCCCCGGAAGTACGGATCGCTGCGCGGTTACTACAGGTTCAGAGTGTATCTTCACAGTGAATATCCCCAGTAGGGGCGACTGGGAGGAGTCGGATCGGTGTTACGGCGCAGAAGGTAGTATATCCATATACACCGATGGCTCTAAAATTAGCGGGAGGGTCGGGGGAGGGGTATTTTCAAAGGATTGCGACCTGGAACTCTCCTTCAGACTACCTGATCATTGTAGTGTGTTCCAGGCGGAGGTCTCTGCAATCATGGAGGCCACACCGTGGATAGGACAAGACACTACTGGCAAGGAAGTCTTTATTTTCAGCGATAGCCAAGCAGCCGTTAAATCACTTGGCTCTAACTCATTCAATTCTGAACTAACGCTAAACTGTGGCCAATCTCTTCAAGAGATGGCCAAGCAGAACGTTGTGAGCCTCACGTGGGTCCCGGGTCACAGGGACATTGAGGGAAACTGTAGGGCAGATCAGCTTGCTAGGCAGGGTTCTTCCTGACAAAGAACGCGTGGGTATACCCTTTGCCACATACAGGCTACTACTAAAAGAACATACCTATCGACTAGCCAATGAAAGATGGTAACAAACTCCAGCGTGCAAGATATCCAAGCAAACCTGGCCAAAAAGGGACTCCAAGAGGTCTCGACAAATCTACACCCTAAAATGAGCTGATATTTCCAAGCTAATAGGAATACCAACTGGGCACTGCCTTATTGGGAGGCACGCGGAGAGGTTAGGTGTCCCCTATCGTCGTTGCTGCAGGAGCTGCAAAGACGAAGAAGAGAAGGAAACGGTGGAGCAACTCGTCTGCAACTGTCCTGCACTTAGCGGCGTAAGGCGGCGCTGCCTGAGAGCTCCCTTCCTGGACAACATTCGCCAGATTGCGGAGTATGACATCAAGGACTTGATGGCGTTCATCAAGTCTTCAAATTAATTCTAAGAGGAGGTATAACGTTGTCTCTAGGTGGTATCACAACGGGCCTTCTGACACTGGCCTAAGTGTGCCCTCATGGCAGCCACTTCAACCTAACCTACGTATCATAAAATAAGTTCTTTTGCTGAAGTGTTGACAGTTAGATTGTCTTTAAAAGGTTGCCACAGATTCGAAATTTTAAAAAATTTACTAGGATATGAAAATATGGGTATCAAACGAAAGTAACTTCAAGTCGCAGATCAAAAAACGCATTTCTAACTATTATTGCTAGCTTTGGTTGCCACATAATCCTATTATATTGATTTATATGCCAAACCACTTTTATCTCGAAAATAACTTGATACGTTTCTATGAAAATTTTTTACATAGCAATGTTAGCTCCTTTACTAAAGTATTGCCACATCGATTGGTTAAAAAAAGTTGCCACCTATTTCGATTTTTTTTTTTTAACTATGTGAGATATTCTAATACGGCTTTCAAACAAAATGGATTTGGCTTCCTTTTTCAACAGAAAAATTGTAGCTGGAGGTACCAGCAGACCTGTTGCAATAGTTTGGTTTTATCTCGTAGACGACTTGACTCGCTTTTTATGGCTTGTGTTATGTTGCAATATTCTTGAACTTTTCCACTAAAAATAGTTATAAAAAGGAGAAAGCCACCTTATATAAAGGTAGTAAAATACAATCACAAGAATTAGAGCCACGGCAGTGCTGTACTAGAGCTACGTGTCTACTTCTTTGTGTGCAGCAATCACCAAGTGCCCACAGGCCGATCAGGCAGGGAGAAAGTATTAACAAAACCAACGAACCAACCAAGCAACCAAACTCTAGCAGATGTTTAGTAAGTAAAAGCTGCCGTATAAGTTGTTGTCCTTCAGCGCCAGCCACTTGGCAGCCAACTATGTGTTGCTCATTTAAGTTTTTTGTTTTGCTTTTTGTTGTTTTTTTTTTTTTTTGATATTGCTAAACCTCCACCAAGCAAGACATTAAAAAGGATTATTTGTGTTGGGCATTTTTAATAAGCTACACCAAAAGTAAGGACAACATGCGGATGACATCAACTGCAAGAGCCGAAAGATTGAAAGGAAGGAAACTTGGTACGGAAAAGTGGTTTTAGCGTTGATTTAAGCAAAGGATAAGCAGAAAGCATAGAATGCGCAGCCAGCATTGAAGTTTGCAATGAGAAAAGTTTTGCGAACTAAGCGTAACGTGCAAAAGTAAAGCAACGCCTCAGGACTTGTGTATGTTTGTATGTGACATAAGTAAATATGTGCGAGTATGTGCTGAAAAAGTGAATGTTAACTATTTGTTCGACTAAGTTTGTAGGTAGATATGCATGTGCTGAGGCGTGCGAGTGTGTTGGCGTAGATTCTGATACGCTTAGGGTTAGCAAATTAGCTTAAGCACGTGTTGAATTGCTAAAAAAAAAAGGGGGGCGCAACCAAGCAAAATAAGTCACACTAAGCAGCAAAAGTTTTATGGAGCGAATTTAGTGCTAAATTTCTTTTATTTAATGTGTAGAGGATACTTAAACTCGACGGAGGGCACATTTTATGAGAATGTTTTTTATCTGAAATAGTTTATAAATCAACTTGAAAAGTTGTTTAACTGGGAGGTTACAATAAGAGTATCGGAAACAAATATTCGCTATCTTGCAATCATCAACTCGCTAAATACTCCAGGTTTTTTTCTAAAGGTTCGGTATTATTAATTTATGAATATTCAGGAAAATGTTTTATGAGTTTGCGCGCGAACGCGTGAAAAATGTTCATTCACATTCGCGACCACGAATTTACAAAAAAAAATGCACATTGTTAGCGTTCGCGTATCAAAGTTCGTACATTCTTAAATGACGCAACAAGTGGAGACGATTCGTGAGCCCATACTCTTCTAACACCTACATCACTCTGGTCCAACCTGGGGAAACTGCGCGTTTCCTCGGACTTCGGTTAGAAGAGCCTGATGACAATTTAGCATGATCGAGCCCATTGCGCAGGGCGAAGCACTGTTAACAACAACAACAACAATATTCGTGAGCCCATCAAAATTTTATTTTTTATAAAATTCGGGATATCGATACTACAATGAATCAGGGATATAGATAGTTTTTATAAATATGGATTTGAATCAAAAGTTAGTCCCCAGGGCTTGTCATGGTTTTTTTTTTCTTTTTGTAGTATATAATTTAGGTACACAGTTGAACTTGATTTATTTCCGATAACAAAGTAAAAAATAAATCATAGTTAATTCAGCTTTTCGAGTATTTTATTAAGATATCGATGTTAAACAACGCCTTATCTCAGCTGAGTATGATATGAATAGAGCTCGAAATTTTTTTTTAATATGTAAAAAAAATATTCTTAATTTGTATAGATAAGAAATAATATGAAACGTTTTTCCTGTAGTTTTTGTATCAGCTTGAGCTCAAAAGGTGTTACGAGACTATTATGGTAACTGCTAGAAAGCCAATGACGTTGTGTAATTTATATTGAGAAGAAATGGAAGGCTTTCCTCACCGGTCGTTAGAGTTAAACGTAATTCAGTATCCAAATCGAAGTTGGTCCAATGTGATTAGAGTATTTCTTGACAGATTGTGTTCTTCATCCGATCCAGGTGGTGCGATAAATTTTATTACGGGGCTCAATGTTTTGATGGACCAGAAACTTTCTCCAGACGAATAACTCGTGACTGACTGGAAGACTGTCTTGTACGTTTCTATGACTTTTTCTTCATCACTTTACCAACAAGTCAACTGGCGACTTGAGAATTTTGTGCCGACTTCAAGCAGGCGTCGTTGCGTGTTGGATGTAGGTGAAAGTATCATCAACCGCAGCTCCTAATATTTTAGAATATAAAAGAGTCCTGGCAACGAGATGGGTGTGTAATAGTTATTCACATATACATTTTACATGCTGAACCAGGCCGTTACTTTATCTTTTATAAAACTCATGCCAACAATTGGCGCACCATAGGTTTGCATTGCAGTAAGGGGGGCAAAGTACACCCAAAATGATGTATTCAACATGCAAAACCGCCTACATTACTTCTTGGTAGATCTCTACTTCAAACTTTGTACCCTGCGCAGAATTGGAGATATAAACCGAGGTTGAGTTTTCGCTAAAGGGATGTCTGGCGGCTGTTCGTTTTCAGTATTTTAAGTTTCCACATTCGTCTGCGGGTACTTTTTTGATCTCTTACATGAAGAAAAACATGCTTTTTATACCCACCGAAAAACTCAAAGGATTCGGCTTGGACTCGAGGCGAGTTCATTTTCTCTGATAATATTATCACGGAAATACTTTGCTTCGCTAGAATGGCGAATTCAAATTCTCTAACGAGTCATTTATCTTTGGCAGTTTCCAAAATTGCACTTACACGGATTGTTGCCCATTCGACATTTGATCTCATTGAAGAACATAGCTAAAAGCCTTTAGGCAAATTTAGAAAAAAATATTATTTCACGAAAGTTTATTTTCATGGTTTTTTTAATGTTTTTGAAGTAGGGCGATGTTTCACTCAGGGATCGATATGTAAATACATGCAGTTTTATAAAATTTAAGCGATGAAAATTCCGTTGAAAGTTTTGATGGTGGTTTTTAAAAGTACACTGAACCCTCTCTCCTTTTCATTATCGAAAAGTTAAGCATATTGTCCTTTACCAACTATTTCTGTCCTATGTGGAGTTGGTCTTAGTATGTTTCTCAATTAATTTACTTGAAGTGTTGGCCAGCTATATGCGCCTGTTGAAGTAGCGGGAAGCTCATCGAGAAGTCTTTATTTATTAAAATCTTTACACAGAAATCATGCAGGTAATCACGTGGCTTATAAATGTTATCTAGCACGTCCCTTGTATTCAATCAATTTCTAGGAGTAAGCCTCGAACTTGTTTCTACGATGCAGCTATCAAACATCACACTCAAAAGGACTTTCGTTATCCCAACTCGTTTTAGTGACATCTTAGGAATGTGGACCAGGAAGATCAGAGTAACCCTAAAAAATTCTTAGCTAAGACCAAAGAACGTTGAAACAATAAGAAGGTCCAACGCCAAACATCGCACGCTATCAATTCACGGGTAGGGAATTCACCAGGCGGTAAGAAAACTCGACTGCATAAGAATTACATTGGTTCAACATTTCTTACCACGCGGTGAATTCCCTACCCGTGAATTGATAGCCTGCGATGTTTGGCGTTGGACCTTCTTATTGTTTCAACGTTCTTTGCTAAGACTGTAGCCTTTCTTCCCCCCTACAAAGTAGTTATTAACTTGCTTGGTGTATAACGAAATGCTTCATATTTTATACTTCATCCACAACCAAACATTTTAAATATGCTTTCGTAATTATTATTTAAAAAGACAATTAATTGAAAAATTTAATTAATAGCGCATATAATTATTATATAATAATCATGTGTTGCATTTCACAAATACACAGAAAACTACTTAAGCTCATGTAACTACAAACATTCACATCACCATTCATTTTGTTGACGTTTATTGGTTTAAGCTATAAGTAAGACATCAGTCATTAAATAAATTCCTTTTTCGTACTGATGCAATCGTATCTTTAAATAATTATTGTTTAACGTAGCACGTGATTGATATTAATTTTGTACTAACCATGCGCATACATACATACAAACCATCAAAGCAAACACACATTTACACACATACAAGTACATAATGTTGGTTGGTTGAAATGCTAAAAGCGTGATTAACTGACGAAGCACAGCCTATTTGCTTGTTGGTAAGACTGATTGGCTGCCATGCTGACAGTTCGCACTCAGCGATAAATTATTACTAGGCGTCTATCTAGTGAAATTTAATTTGCTATAATAAATCCATGTTGGACCAAAGAATGCTCTTCACTTTTACTATACACAACAAGTGGCGTTGATAAAGCGGTTGATGAGTTTGATGGATTACTATTTTAGCTGAGCTGAATGTCAGTGACCTATTAGTGAATTTTTCATTTTTCAAACAAATTTTTTTGAGTTCAACCACCCATGCGGCTAGTTTGTTGACCGAGTTGGTTTATTACGCTGCTGCGTATTTGATGCAGTTAAAGTTCTTCACAAAGCATCTGATTGGAACTATGGCAAGTTGGTCAGTAAACACACGTACGTCTACTTCGAGCATATAAAAATGCTGATCTGAAAAATGTTTGTAACTAGCTAAACTCAAAAAGTACTAAAAGATTTTTATAAACCTTTGTTTTTAGAACAAGAATTTTCCGCAATGGAATTGGCTGACATTTTTATCTCCACCTGTTTGTTCAAACGCCTACTCATAAAATTGGTTTGAAGTTAGATTTAAAATTAAGAAAAATTTTAAAACTTATATCGGCGAGAAAAATATTAGAAAGGTAAATGTACCAAAATATAAACACAAGTAATATTGTGTAACATTGTAAGCCGTGAATTACGTAATTTTCTAGAAAAGATAGAAAAAGTGTCATTCTCGAGGTCACTAAAGGGTTAAAATATTCCAGAAAAATATTTGTCGGCAAATTTCAAAAGTGGGAAAAGTAAGAGGAGAGGCTATACAGGTAAAGCAGAAGAAAAAGGAATAGCATATAGGAGCGGACAATAAAGAGGAAGAAAAAGAAAAATAAAAAGAAAAAGAAATAGAGAAAAAAAACGAAAGGAAAAAGAAAATAAAAATAAGCAAAATAAACTGATAACGAAAACGGAAAAGAAAACGAAAAAGGAAAACGAAAAATAAAAGAAAAAGGAAAAGAAAAAGGAAAAGAAAAATAAAGAGAAACAGAGAAAGAGAAAGGCAAAAAAAGAAAAGAAAAAAAAGAAAAATAATAATAAAAATAAAAATAAAAAAGGAGAAAAATAAAAATAAAACTAACAGAAAAAAAAAGAGAAAAATAAAAATAAAAGAAAAGAAAAAAAAAAGAAAAAAAGGAGAAAAAAGAAAAAATGGGAATTGTGATAAAATGACAGAGGAAGGGAATGCGATAAATGGGGAGAGGAGAGTGTACAAATTTTCAAATTTAGGAAATTCAACGTCTACCATGACAACCATTAATTTCCAAAAATCAGTATGAAACTTTTCTTCGGAAAGATTCAGGTTTTAAAAATAGCAAAATTGCGGTATGTAAAGGCTGCATACTTTTAGGCTCACGTTTTGCATACAAATTCTATAAATATGCGCTGTTCTTGGTATTCATAAGAAAAAATTGTAGATGCTTTTGGAGTGTGAAAGAAAATAGTGTATGACATCTGTCGAGTATGAAGAAATCATGGCCGTTGTTGTTCGAGGGTTTGCAACAAAAAAATTCTTGAAGCCCAGTACACGTGACAGAAGTTAACATCTTTCTTTTTCGGAATCCCTTCAGCATAATGTTCATATTGTTTCGGAACTTTTTTGCTACCTTTTCGGGAATTTTTCGGGACACTTTCGGTGCTATTTGGGGGACCAATCTGGGACTTTTTCAATATCATTCTGGGTTTATTTTTGTGACTAATTCGTGATATTTTTTTTGGGATCATTTCGAAACATCTTCAGGACCATCCCAACTTCCGTAAAAACTCTGTTACAATTATCTATTTCCTAAGTGCTATATTCCAAACAAAAAAGTGTCGATCTGCCCCAAAAAAAAACTTCAAATTTCACTCTCAATCAAAACTTTGCAATTGCCGCCTAAGAAGTTAACATCAAAAATGTGTTTTATATTTCAAGATAAACCTTCAGCAATACATTGTTGAAAAAAACCTTGAATTCGAGTATTCTGGATATCTCTAAATACATTTTAAAATTAAATATTCTGTAAATATTTTAATTTTTGTTATTTTTTATCTCGTAATGTACCATGACTATAAATGAGTTCAAGGCCAAGAATAATAATATTTCTTTCTTATGAAAATGATTGTTGTTTTTATTTTTTAATAATTATTTTTTAGTTAATTATTAAAAGTTTTTTATTTATTTTTTTATTAGAATGGAGTAGGAAAATTTTAGAGACCACCGCCATAGCTTTTCTTATAGATCCATTTCGGAAGCTGCTAAGCTTCTTCATCAGAGAAATTTTGGCGCGCTCTGCTAACCATTAAGCTAACAGAGAGCTGGCTTTTGTGTCAGCTAAAATGCTAATTCTATTAACATTTACCATAACAATGAGCATGCACCACCACCTGGCGGCATTGATCGCTACTCTTGATGGATTTTTTGTTGGTAGCGCACATTTTTTTTTTAGTCTTTTTTTTTCCTTTTTTAGTGTTTGCTTAATTTTTGATGGACGTTATTTGTTTAAAATGTCGAAATTTCTATGTCAAACGGCACATTGACAGTTCTCGCGTTTCCAGCCATTGTCGCAGTTGTCAAACCCGTAGCTGTCATTGCTGCTGCAATTTCATGTTTTTGACTATTGTTTATTTATTACAACAATGTGTGTACTGTTTTGGTTGCTATTGGATAATTTTTTGTGTAGAAAAACACACAAAGACTTACATAAATATTGCCATTTCCGCATGAGAGAAGAATAACATATTGCAATCAATTTTTCTTTTGTTAAACATTTTTTTTAATGCTAATGAATCAACATGTACATATTGGTATACATAATATAGTATGTTTCATAGTTATAGCACACAAAAAATTAACACGTTTTAATGATTTATATACTATCATTTAAATTTGAGAGTATTTTTAACCATTATTCTATACTTTTTGCGCATCTTATAAAAGTTCAAAGAAGTTTTAAATTAAATAAAAGTATGAATTTAAAAAAAATGTAGAAAATTAGAATAAGAAAACCAAAAATATAATTCGCATCCCATTAAATTTTACATAGTATAAACTTTAAGTTACCAAAAAATTTAATATTGAATTTTTAGATTTTTTTGTATGAAGTCATCTCTAGGTTCTCCATATGAAACTAAATATTGTTTAGAATTGACTTGTTTTAAGAATTTCTAAAATAATAATTTGAATTCCAATATTTTTGTGACATTTTTACGATTTAAAGGTCATATAAATATGCGCACATATTTAAAAAGTTTAATTTTGAGCGTGCTATAGTCATGAAACGCACTGTAATGTTATTATTATTTTTTTTTAAGTTATTTATCGGTAACGCGAACGCAAGCAGTGCAATAATTTATGATTTTTTTTATTTTTTTCAAATAATTGTCTAGCAGTTGCCATTGCTTTTCGAAGTGTCATACGCCAAAAACAATTTCAGACAGGAAATTACTTGGATATTCATTGCGAGAGTAATGATCTTCAGTACTTTAATTAAAATTTAATACCGTTGCTGCAGAAAAGACTGCTCTGATAAATTTCATGTACATACTAAGGTGAGGGGGTTGTTCATGTTTTTCTTTTTTTTTCAATCTAGTGAAATGTATTTTAAATAAAAAATTCATCAGTGGAGAAGATGTACACCAGAATCACAGATTCCTTTCCCATTTTATCTGATGTCCAGTATGAGAAACTATAGCTCTGCAGCATTATCGGCGTGACTTCAGCTAGCATTATGGGTAATGTCGAAACTTTTCATGGAATTCCTCTCTCCTAACACATCGCTCTCAAAATAATTATTTAATAAAAATACAGCTGTACCCATATTTTCCTCCTATCCAAAGTCTCAATTCTCTAGTCCTAAATGCACCTTGTCGCTCCGGTGATCGCACCACAGATAGTTTCCTGAACTTTTCATTTCTACACCCATATTATGACTTCTGGGATTACTTCTCGAATTTAGCCTAGCATTGTTTTGCAGGGTTACAGAGCCTCCTGTTACTCTATCCTCTTTATTCACTTTGCAATTCCATTGATATATTAAAAGGACTCCTATCAGAAGGCACCAATTTTGACGAACAAGATAAGTTAAGTAGAATTTTATGATTTTCGTGCTAGTTTTGAAGAGCATTAGCTTTTTGTGGGCTCACACTGGGCATCGGTATGGCCCAGCCCCTCATCTAAGTGAATGCTCTCTCCATTATCCATCTCCATTATCATAGTAGGGCATACTCGTATACCAGATGCAAGTAGTTCGACACCACTTTAACTCCATTCCTGAATAGTTGACGAAATATTTTGTTTGTGACACAGAGCCAGAGCCAGTTAGCAGACACCACTCTTCCACTTCTAAGCCTTCGGACTACTTTTTCTACTACAGTACTGACGCTATTCAATTTATTATATGATCTGCAATACCATAGGCATAGAGAACAACTTCCAATGACGCTGCTTTAACAGCATTGCTCACAAAGTTCTGTGTATTTGTTTGTTAGCTTTCTATGAAAACTCTTTGAAAGTTTCTTTGAAAAGTTCCTTGCTAATTCCATTTCACACATTTCCTCTAGATCACCCATAAGCTCTGCATTTAAATCAACTTTAACGTTTTCAAATAAATTGAAAGCATAATTAAAATGACGATTTATTTACAAATAATAAATTTTAAGTACAGCCTATCACCTCAATTTAAAATATCCAATAAGCAAGCCACAAGCAAAACATTCAACCCGTTTCGGCTCATAAACTATAAAAAGGCGATTAGGTGTTTGTATTAGTAGATAATATTACAAAAAAATCTGCATATTAAGTCCTTTCTAAGTTCACTAATAGAGCCACATTTCATCCTTTTATTACACACCCACTAACCAAAATGAGCGTCCCATAGCGATTAACTTTCTCCCTTAAGCAAAAAAGCAATTTAAATTGAAATTTATCTACCAAAGAAAATCTAACCAAAATTAGAAAAAGTGGGTGCGATTGAGGTAAACAAAATTGTTGAAACTTTAAGTACCGTAACGTTATTGTGTTTATTTATATATGCAATGAAAATGCGAATGACCTGCTAAGCAAACTGTAGAGAGAGGTGCGTGTAACCGAGTGTGCGTGGCAAATTTGCGTCCATGTGAGTTAGGGTCCGCCTGAGCAACTGCAAGGAAAGCCAATAACAATAAACAGCATTAGGGATAAAAGCTATAATATATTAATGCAAGTATATATGTGACTAACTGTACAAATACCTAAGAAGCATTGCTGTAAAAGCTTTTAAAAATAGCTTAAGTTAAGCTTGCTATAATAAGCGTTATGTAAGCGTGTTCACTTTTGAATTATGTAAAGTTTTACAGCTTTTGAAAAACTTCAAGTAAGAAATTTTAAAAACATTTAACTTTATAAGTGAAATGCAAATGTTTACGAAACCCCCAAAAAAAAAGTAATTTTTTTTTGTTTTTCCACTTGAAAATGTTTCAACTTCCATTTGTAAACGATTGTGCATAGATATGTTGACGAAAAAGCAAATAGTCTGCATCTTGACCGATTTCCGCTTTGCTACTAATTTGGAAAAATTTCAAACAATTTAAAATAAGCTGTATATTTATCAATTTTTGTTTTGTTACAAACCGGTTTCGGCGATCTTCAGTGTATGTTTTCAGCATTTATTTCATTCAAATGGCTATTTGAATAAAAGTTTAGAAAATTATTTATAATAGTCTTTTTTAGGGTCTATTTATTTTAAATATTTTTATAAGTTTTGCTAGCTTAAGACTAATAATAGTTATTATTGTTGATTTTTACATGAAAAATTTACAGCAACAAACTTATACAGACTATCGTTATAGTACTATTTCGCAAACATACACTATTTCTAGTCAGACTAATTCGTATAGTTTTTTTAATTAAAAGTTTTCGTGTTTTTCTGAAAATGCAATCAAAGTTTTATTTTTTTTATAAAATCTATTATAAAACTGAGATTTAAAGCCAAATTTGACCGCCGTTTACACACATTTAATCATTCTACAACTCTGAGCACAGATCTCATCAGTGGAATGTGTTATTGGGTTTTAAAATCTCGAAACACGAAATTTTTGAGTTACACCTGTTTACCATATAACATGCGACATGGGAAATTAAATAACCATACAGAAGCTACATTAGGATATTATAAAGATTTTTAAACATTATAAAATAATCAGCGAAATAGCAAAATTTTGCAGAAATAGTACATTAAAAGACTAGGATGAAAATCATAAGCTTAAGCTAATTCACGCTGAACTTAAAAGTCCGCGGGAAAAGCGCTTCGCAGCTGCCGAAACAAAGAGAGAAAAATGTATGGCCTTGAAGGATTTCGATCTAGACTTTTCTCTCGATATGGCTCTCTCACATATAATGCCGTATCAAAAATCGAATCTCAAAACTTTTGTTGTTGTTGTTGTTATAGTAGCTTAACAAAATACTTTGCGAAGTTTTAAGGGAGTGTCATCAATGTTGACGGGTCAAGCATGCTCTTGTCCTTGCAACTAATAAAAATAAGATAGTTGACAAGGTCCAAAGAAGCAGGGGTTCCCCTTAATACACACACCTTTGAGCTTAATGATTTCAGAACCTAACTGACCTAATAACGCTGAGTTCCGATAGACTCCTGGAGAAAGCTTTTCCTAGAAATTTCATTCTTCTACGGAAGTGTGCTTAGGAAACCAGAAAATTGAGGTCCTAGACAAATCAGTGCCGCAAGCCTTCTGTAGGACGGCCGCAGGCTCCTAGACACTGTACAGTACTGTAATCTGTGTAAGATTGATATCCCTTTGTCGGTGATATCCGCGCTGCATTTCTTTTTAAGACACATAAAATTTACGCTCTTATTCCGAATCAAAATGGTGGATCCGTCCGTGATAACCTAAATGTCGAAATTTTGTGTGAATTACTCATATTTCCTACCCTTTCTCAACGGGAAGGGAATCTTGAAGTTTATATCTAACACTGTTCAAGGGCAGATGTAGACAATTTTCTTCTTAATATAAGATTTGCAATTTGGGATGATATTTCCTTGATAAAGAGATCAGTTTGTTGCATATCACTTTCAGGCCCTCCTTATGGGATGGTCTAATCGCAACTGTGGTCTCGTCATAGACAGGCGACAGATTGACTGTTTTGTAAACTACTCGCTTTATCCCGTCGAACCTAGGCATCGTCTTACCTTGTTCGCCTGTTACCTAAAAGAGTGACAAGGCTTATAAAAGAAATGGGAAATTTCCTGTTGGTAGCGAATCATATCGCTTGTTGTGGTTGTTATTGTAACAACAAAAACACTCCCAGAAGGTTTTGGGGAGTGCTGTCGAACTGACAGTCCTTGGCCGGATATGAATCCGGTACGCTCCGGTACTCCCTTGCGGTACTGCCCGACTGTCGTGGTAGCGAGTTGGTATGACCAGCGGAACCTTCTAGGTCATGGGTAATGAGAGGTGAGAGGTATCATAGCCGTAGATCAATCAGCGAGTTGCACGTCATTACCTTTGTGCATATTAGTCTCCTTTTACGACCGTTATGCCTACCCCGGGCATATTCTAAGCCCATAACCCTATATAAATAATCATATCGGTAGGCCATGTCACCTTGCCGTATAAGTCCTGAGGTTTTCGTACTTAGTTAATTAGCGCTTGAATACGTTTGAGCAGCAAGCAAGGTACATCAGTCACATATTCTTGATACCAAGGTAAATCTCGTCGCCATCTACTTGGTCCTTTCAACAGAGTTGGATCTCTCCAGCTTTGTTTGCTTTCATTTTTGTATAACAACTTTAATACCTTCTCGGGAGGAGCACATAACTTTATGAACTGACGTTCGGTGGCTGCAGCGAGCTCATTAGAAAGGTTTCGTTATTCACCAGCGCCAACGAGGTAAGGCTCTCTAATCATTCAAAGAACTTTTCTCTCGAATACTCAGATTCCGGCGAGATAGACGAGAGCCTGTGGTAGTCAAGCGACAGCTGAATAATTGCTTAACAAATCCTTCCCTCTGCCATTGAAATTACCACTCAAAGCTCTGAGGTGTAGGGAAAAGATAAAACTTGTTACAATCCAATTGAGTTCTTTTAATTTTTTGCGGCAAGCACACTTAAAACCCTAACTATCGCCCTCGATAACGTCAATTAAGTAAAATTTACATTTTCATCAAAATGTGCAGAGCGCATAAATTTGCCTAGACCAACCGAAAGAATATTTTTAAGCTATTCGATTTTCAATTTTTTTTTTATTCATTGATTTGCATTTCACGCTGACTTTGCGCACTCAATTCGGCCTGCCTTCAGTGGACTTTAGTGGGATTGTCACGCAGTTTTCTGCACTCAACTATAGCAGCACTAATAGTACTCGTTCATTCGCTTTCAGTCGCACAGCACTCACCATGCAATTCCAATTAAGTTCGTGACAAATTCTTTATCAAAATGGTGAGTTTGCTCTTAATAATGTTTGAAAAAAAAAAATATTCGAACACTTTTGCATAAACACAAGCTCTGCCCTCCTCTGACTGTTACGCTTGACCCGTCAGCCTTTCGCCCTCTAGCTCTCTAGGTCAACACAAATACCTCTTCAAATACTTTTCCAATAAAAAATCTCTGGGTTTTGCACCGCAACGTGGCTACTTTCTACATTTTTCGTGACGTGTTTTGCATACTTTTAGGCGTTTGTTTCAAATTCATCGTCATACAAAATTAAAGGTAAAACCTTGTCAATGTTCATTTCTATTTTGTTCATTTAACCTTAACATTTGGACATGTAGTATATGTCGATTTGTGTGTATACATAGATTTAATGTAGATGCTGAATGTATGGGTGTGAGTGCTTGCATTCGGTCAGACAAAAAGCATGCGGAGCTATCTACATTAGGATGGGTCGAAAAAAATGTTAAGCTTAGCATGGGGCAGATATTAGCAAGAGCTATTGTGTATGTATTGAGGTTTTCAGACATTAACCCATTAGGGACTGACAGGTGTAAAAGTATACAAAAATTTTTGTAATGAATTTAAAAGTAAATAGTGTTAGGCGTAGATTTTTTCCGAATAATTTGTGGACAGAACTAAACATCTTGAGTAGTACCATTGAAATGAGCTGTGGTTTGGTGAGAGTCTTACCCTGACGGAAATCGCGAGAGAAAAGGGCACAATGAACGGTTCAGCTCCTATTCAAAAGGTCACTCCAAATGATATGAATTTCGATCTGGGATGCAAGGGTGAGTAGATTTCCAATTCAGAGTGTCATTGTCCGGGTCATTATAATGCTCCAGTCCATCGCTTTCAAGTTTATCTAAAATTTTACATTCAAATATTTTCCAAACTTTCTCTCCGTCGTGGCAAGGGAAAAACAAATTTTGCTCACTAAAAGAAGCTCATTTTAGTTTAATTAGAAAAATTCGAATCTAATTTTACGAAGGGTCTATCGATTTCCTCTCAATATTGGTTCCAATGTAACAGTTCCTGTCTCTCTCAAAACCCAACAAAAAAAAAAAATATATTTTAAGCATTTACTTTTTATTGTCCTTCGAGGGAAAAGCCAACAGATTCTAGAATGATATAACAAAAAAATAATAAAAATTAAAATTAAATTGGCCAAACAAAACATTTTACTATTCACAAACCAAAAATTCGAAGCACATGCTAAAAGCAAGGTTTTTTCAGACCACCCTAATCTACATATACACCCTGTGATTGAGTTGAAACTAGAAATTGTACTAAAGCAATGACAAAATCGCTAGTAGCCGTTTTGACAAGTGCACAACAACAATTATGGGGATGTCACGTTTGGGACGTGTGGAATGCGAAATAACTCGGTGAATATTTTCTAGAATTTTTCACCCATCACGCAGGCACAAGCATTTTACTGACAATTTTTTAAGCAGTACATCAAATGTTCAATAAAACTTCTTATAGTTTTCACCTAGTTTACCTTTAATTTTAAAAGGCACTTAAAAGGGATGAGAAAATGTCATTAAATCTTGTGAATTTAACGAGCTATTCTTGTATATTTTTCCATCTACTGCTAACTAAGGCTGTGGACAGTGTCTCTTATTTTAAGAAGACTTCCTGGTTTTGCCACTATTGAAGTTTAAAAAGGTTGCCACCTATTTGAAATTTTAAAACAATTAAGTAATATAATAATACCAACCGAAAGGTGTTTACATCGTATTTCGACATTATCACCACCTGGTGTTGCCACTTAACCCTCTTTGTATTTTCTTTTGTACATAATTTATCTCGAAAACAACCTCACACATTTCTATCCAATATTTTATATAGGTTATTTGCTACAATTTAAGCTCGCTGACTTGAGTGTTGCCACTTTAAATATATTTACAGGGCTACCACACATCTGAAACTTGAAAAAATCAAATCAGATATGCTAATATGGGTATCAAACGAAAGGGATTTCATTTCGTATTTAAAAAAATGCTAGCTAGTGTTACCAGTTGAGGTTGCCACCTTTTATGCCAGAAACGACTTAAGTCATTTGAGTGACGTCTTGTAGATAGGTAAAAAACTACATTTGTAGCTCTTCCGACTGAAGAGTTGCCACGTAGGATGCTCTTTATCGATCAAGAACAGCCTAAATTATGTGGCAACCCCGAAAAATGTCGGCAAAAACTCAGTTGCACAGATACTAAAGAGTTGGTATGATTGAGATAAGACCGTTTCTGCTGAGAAGCGGTTCCGAAGTTCATAAAGGGAGCTTATTTCCTGTTCAAACTGGTTAGGGAAGAATATCCCGTACTAATGGAAAAAGCAGCCTGCCTTCGAAAATATTTTAATTACTAGTAGGGTAGCCGCGTTCTCTACCTTTCCTACCCCAAACTATTTTTAGAAATATTTCGGCTACAGCGTCATCTGTTGGGCCTTTTTCTCTAGAAACTATCCTCTGAGCATCAAAAATATATTTGTTAGGAATTATCAACTCGGCCCTGCCGTGATCACGTGTTGCGATGGCCAACGAATGCAATTAAATTTTTTTTAAATAAAAAAAAATATTTTTAGTCGTCTCCAGACTTATTAAAAACTACAAAAATAGGGGTAAATTCGAGCCCGAAGTTGTAGCGAGGAAAAAAATACTAGGCTGTGTGTATCGATGCAGCAATACTAAAATATCCACCCAACCTACCCATTAAACAATTCCAGGAGTTAGGTTTTTTTTTGATGCCAAAATTTTGTGAATACCAAACAATTTTTGAATTTCAAAAATTTGCGGAAATGTGTCCACTATGCAACGACGTTTGCCAAAGTGCCGGAAGCAGCTAAAAGCGAAATGAATTGAGATTGAAATTTGACGATGATTGTGACTAAGAGCCGACACAATGGCCACACTTTTGGCACACAAAACAAACAATAATGATGCCATACGAAACTAACAATGGGCAATAAATGCAAAGGCACGAGACAAAGATGCAACAACTTGCACTGATGACAATCCAGCAAACAATATCATTTGGTGAGTGCGGAAGTAGAAAGTACCTAAAAGAGAAACAACTTGTTGTGATAATGGAGAAAACGTGAGATCACAAAATCTGAAAATTAAAAAAACGGTGAAAAACAAGCTTTGAAAATGTGAAAGGAATCAACAGACAAAAAGGCCTACTAAAAGCAACAAAACAAACAGAAACTAGAACGATTTGCTCGTGCTATTCAGTACGTGGTAAAGAGCTTGTGATCTTAGTAATTTTAGGCAAGTTTTTAGTTTTAAGTTGAGCTGATGCAATGATTCTATGCTTGATTCAGTAAGCTGCTGCTGTTGTTATTAGTATCTTCTTATAAAAGAACTTTGCGAACTGATTAAGCAGCTTTCGGGAGATTGTGTGCTTAGGAAAAAAGCGAAGCATGCACGTCTACTTATACTAGAGGTCGCTTAGATGTTGGAATTCAAAAACAAAAGCGGGCAGAATAAATTTACAAAAGCAACAAAATTTAAGTGAGGCTAAAAAATTTCTTTGAATTTTTATATTATTTTATTTCATTTCATTTAGTTTTATTTTTTTTTTATTTTTTTTTTTTATCTTATTTTATTTTTTTTTATTCTATTTTGTTTTACTTTATTTTATTTTATTTTATTTTATCTTATTTTTTTTTTCTAATTTAATTTTATTATACTTTATTTTACTTTATTTTATTTTACTTTATTTTATTTTATTTTATTTTGTTTAATTTAATTTAACTTATTTTATTTTATTTATTTTAATTTAATTTACCTTATTTTATTTTATTTTACCTTAATTTATTTTATTTTAATTTAAATTAATTTAACTTATTTTATTTTATTTTACTTTATTTTACTTAATTTTATTTTACTTTACTTTGTTTTATTTTATTTTTTTTATTTTATTTTATTTTATTTTACTTTATTTTATTTTATTTTATTTTGTTTTAATTTAATTTAACTTATTTTATTTTATTTTATTTTATCTTATTTTATTTCATTTTATTTTATTTTATTTTATGTTCTTTATTTTATTTTATTTTATTTTATTTTATTTTATTTTATTTTATTTTTATTTGTTATATTTTATTTTATTTTATTTTATTTTATTTTATTTTATTTTATTTTATTTTATTTTATTTTATTTTATTTTATTTAACTTAATTTTATTTTATTTTATTTTATTTTATTTTACTTTATTTGATTTTATTTTGTTTTATTTTATTTTATTTTATTTTATTTTATTTTATTTTTTTTTTTTTTTTTATTTTTTTTTATTTTATTTTATTTCATTTTATTTTACTTCATATTATTTTATTTAAAATTTTTTTTTTATTGTATTTGGTCTTGTTTTAATTTAATTTAATTTAATTTTTTTTTATTTTATTTTTTATTTATTTTTTTTTTATTTTATTTAATTTTATTTTATTTTATTTTTTTTTTATTTTATTTTATTCTATAAACGTGTCAGCTTGCCATATATATGAGCAGATATGACTTTAAGACTTTCTTTATTGTCATCTTCATTCTACATCAGTTTCGATTTGGCTACCTTACATTGGCGTAACTTCGGCACGTACTCTCAAAAATTCAGTTTGAGTAGGGAAAAGAGGCATTGAAGTTGCAGTCATGGCCGCTGATGCTACAGTGAAGAGCGCTTGTGGCGTTGGAAGAAAGTCGAATCATACAAACCATGAGCTGTGCGCATTTAATAGACTTTAAGTGCTAAAATAAATCGTCTTTAGTCAATGGCTTGAACTTTGAATGCTCATAAATAACTGTCTAAAATTACTTTTATTTGAGACCGCAATGGAAAAGGAAGCCAGATAAAGGGTCCAAGGAATAAACTAAATCATAACCAAAATCGAAACCAAGTAGATAACCAGAATATGAATCAAAAACGAAGAAAGGGTCAGCATTGCTCAAAACCACAGCTACGGGAAAAAATCTTTAACTCTCTCAGCTAAAGTGGAGGCAGCCATCTGCTGAGAACTCTCTCGAACTCTAACTATCCAGCTGTCATCAACGGTAAACGAGCGCCACTAAAGTTTAACTATTTAGTTTTAATATTTTATACGTTCCAAGTAAAGTTGAGCTCATTTGCAGCAATTAAACGAAATGAACTCAACTTTCAAACGCTAACCCAAAAGTTGAAATTCCCCAGTTGTAAACTAACGGACGGCCAACAACAAAGGTGCATACATTTGTTTGTGTCTTTTAGAAAGCCAAGTTTTACGGGCGCTAAGCTTTTGCTGGTAAGAAGTTTACAATGGCACTGCTTTGCAGCAAACTTCAATATTAAAAGCAACAAAAGAAACAAAACCAAAAAGTCAATGCAGTCAGTTAACTGGGTTTATTTATTTAGTGCATATTTATTTGTTATTATTGAAGCTGCTATTGTATTGGTATTGGCAATTTTGTAGAGAATTTTGCATAAAAGCGTTCCACTCATTTTATTGCTTACAAACAATTGTTGAAAAACAATTTTCTACAGAAGTTGCACTTGCAACAACAACAACTTTTCTTATAATATATAATTTGCTTTGTAACGTATGCATGACACCCACACACACACACAGATACAACATAAAATATGCATATTCATTGCAATCACTTTAAATTGCAATAAACGTAAACTATTCTTACACACATTGCAAAAGTTATTTCAATTATTTGCTTACTTATGAGCAAGAAAACTTGCTGTTCAATGATTTTACAACAATTTCGTGTACATAAAATCCGTGTAGGGAACTGAGCTGAATATAGGTAAGGTGTTGGTTGCTTTTAGTTATATCATTTTAATAATCTATTATAAAAGAAGACAACTGACTACAAGCTGGTTGCTTTGAAGTTAGGATGTAGCTAGTTGATTAATGTAGCACGTTCATTTTATACTTTTATTGTTATTTTTGTGGCAGTGTTGGTTGCTTTTAATTAATAACTTTCATTAGGTATAGTAAGAACAGTCAACTTACTACAAACTGGTTATTTAAAGTTAGCTTATAGCTAGTTAGTTAATTTACTACTTAAACTTTATACTTTTCAAAGAAGCTTGTTGTTGTTGTTGTTGTAGCTGTACATCGCCCTGCCAGATCGGCACTTAAATTACCGGAAATTCCCTCAATCAATCTATACTAAAGAAAGTCCATAGTGAGCTTCGAAGAGTGTGAGGGAATACGCCACACACCGGGAGCGTTCTTTTGGTATGTCGACCTTTAGTCTGGATAGGTTAACCAAGTCGAGTATCCATATCGGCGCCACCTAGTGTAATTTTTTCCTTTGCTGTACTGTCACCGGAATACGAATTATTTTTTAAGAACGAACCTCGGCCGGAAGTTACTTAAAAGTGGATCACAGTAACGAAACCTTAACCGTGCAAAAACTTTGGAGACATGTTGTTAGTAAAAATAAAGTACTTAAGAAATGTTTTACCCCAAATAAACTATATAACTATCGATAACCACATATAATCGATATAAATTCGATACCAATTTATAAGACATGTGCAGCTTAATAACTTATGTAGAAATATTTGCAATCGATAACAGCTTATAAAATGGAAATAATCGATAATCGCATATACAATCGATTTTATAAACAATTTAAATAAGTGAAGTAATAAAGTGAACTCTTCACATCGCATATTATTGCCATATCTAATAATGACTCTGAATATTGTAAAATATGATATAGTAACGATATATATTGCTAGCAAAAATCGATTAATTTCGATGACAAGAGATACAATCGCAAATAATCTGTATGAATTCGAACAAATTCTATAGTAAAAGTGCAAGAGGAAACAAACTGTAGATTCTATGAAATCGATAATACCCTTATATTCGTTAACAATCGATAACAGCCTATAGCATTGACTAAAACACCTTAAATCAGAAATAATTGATACTAAATTGAACAAATTGTATAAGAAAATATTAACCAGCAAAGGTCTTTAGAATTATTTCGATAACACGCTTTAAAATCGGTAATGTTCGATAACAACCTATTCACTGGTAATCGACAAAAGGTCTAATAAAATTGATATAAAGATCTGTAAATATTCATACAAACTAGTCAAAACTGATGACTAGATTCTACTAAAGAAGATAAAATCTAAAGTTAGCGACAATAAATACTAAAAAGTGTAGAAATATTTTTTGAGAAAAGTAAACCGTTCAGATATCGCCCCAACTTTAAACTTCTAGTGCAAAGGACCTCCAAATTCGATACTCAGCTGCTTGGTTTGCAACGAAAGCGAATAACAAAACCCAAATACAAACGTATCAACTATGCCTATAAATTTCTGCATTTTACTGCACTTTAGAAATTCAAATTGAAACCGTATGTAAATAAATAAATATTTGAAATTTTCTACGCAATTTGTGTGCTTAATATGTCACATTGTTTCACTAGTTACTTGGTTATTTTGTTTCTCGTTGCATTTAGAATTGTTTACTACAAACAGATGTACATGCAGGCAAACAAATAGATATAAACTTAATTGATTCGTATTTACTAAGAATGAAGGACATTTTAGCAGAACGTAAATAAATCGAAAATGAGTTTATAGAAACTTCGTAAATGAAAATCAAAGGCAGAAAATATTTACGATTGTGAGTCTGCATAAATATTTTGACAGTCGTACGGAACGTGGTAGAATGCCATATTTGTAGTATTTCGGGCAGTGCAGTTAATGGTGCGTATAAATAGAAAATTTTATTGACAGAAATAAAGCATGCCCTAAAAGAGAGCAAAAAATGTTTTGAAATGCATACAATTTAGTCACAAAATGGTTCAACTTGAACGCAGTAAGCAGCTGGCCACCTGGGCGTATGAGCAACATTTTGTTTCATTTCATTACCCGGCGACGTTAGAGATGCCACATTTTGGGATTTTTGCAATTCCGGGATTTTCTTAACATGATTTTACAATTTGGAAGCTCGCCTTTCTCCAACAGTTTAGGTTTAAAGCGAGAGCAACTTAGCTTATTAATTTAAAATATAGAATAAATAAATACATTTTCGATATGCTTTTTATATTAAGAGCGAACGATACTTCAGAATTAAACAAGTAAGGAAAGGGCTGTCTTCGACTGTACCGAAGACTTTATACCTTTCAGGAATAGGCATCGTGGTTCTAAGTGTCCGATCCTTACAAACAATTAGTACAAACTCTGCAAAACTGTTAATTTAAAGATACATAGCCCAAACCCCATTTATCGGAACTATCGATTATATGGGAGCTATATGTTATTTTGGTCCGATCTGGCTGATTTTCACTACTCACATTGCGTATGTAATATGAGCTAAGCCCGCCAAATAAAAATTCCTAGCTCTTAAATTACAGTATTTATAGGTCAAACTCCGTTAATCGGAACAATCGATTGTATGGGAGCTATGCGTTGTATTGCTCCGATGTTGCTGATTCCTACAAATTATTAATCTTATGCAAAATAGCGGCTCCATACCAAATTCCATCAGGATATCTCAAAAACTGAGGGTATAGTTTGTGTACAAACAGACCGACGGACAGACGGGTATGGATAAATCGACTCAGCTCATCGCCCTGATCATTTCGGCATACTTATTGGTTGGTCTATCTCTTCTTCTTCTTCTCATACTTACAAACATCAAACCAAAGTTATAATATTATTTCATGTTCATGAAAGGTATAAAAAGCAAAACCACATACGAGTAGGTATTGAATTTTTTTTTTTCAAATATTTTAAAGCTTGTAAGAATTTTATGCAATTTTTAAATACGTCTTTTTGATAAACACACTTTTTGTGATTGAATCGATTAATATCGATAACAACATAAAAAGCCGAAAATGCCGAAATTAACTTCATAAAAATCGATTACAACAGATAATCACGAAAATAATCGATATGGAATCAATAAAAAATGTTAAGGAATGTATTAATCGAAAACATCGATGGAAATCTTTGAAATCTATAACACCCTGTGAAGTAATAAACTATAGAAACATATGAAATCGATTATATACGAAACTGCAGAACGAATATAGAAAGTGGACTGATCAAATATTATTCCCATTTTTTAAAACACGTGTCCTTGGCTTGATAATAACCTCAATTTTACGGAAACACCGAGAAATGCCAAGTACTCTTCGACCCCTTACCATCAGGTTAAGACTAACGTTTCGCTCGAAAAGAAATTATAAGTGCATAGCAACACGACTCTCAATCGCGCACTCCATTTGAAGGACAAATTATAAAACAAAACTAAAACTTTTAAGAATTAAAAAAAAAAAACGATTAGTATTGCTGACAACGGATGAAAACCCAAATAAAATGGATAAGAAATCTGTAGAGCGAAAAACTCTGTAGAATCTATGAAATCGATAACATCCTGTAAAAACGGTAATAATCGGTAACAACATATATGTTGCTGTTGTTGTTTGTAACGACAAACACTCCTCGAAGGTTTTGGAGAAAGGAAAACTTATAGTATAAAATATAATCTCAAAATCTCCAAAAATAAACTAATCGCAATCCCGAAATTGGGCCGCAAATTGGTTTAGAATGCCGAGACAAAAGTCACGAAATGGCCTAGATACGACGGCCGAATAGTGCCGAGATGATTTCGAAATAGCTCTAAAATTTTTTTGTAGTTAGTCCATCGCCAAATAATAATAATAATCCCAAAATTGCAGTACAAATAATCCCGAAATTACCCACAGCTGAGCCTAATATGATCTCTGAAATTTTAGCATAACTAGAGGTCGGATTTATATGCAAAATCGTGCGCCTAAAAGTATGTACTTCTTGTAAGTTTGTTTGGTAGCGGTTCAACAATTTTACTTGGCGGCAAATCTTTCCAAAGTTGGTAGTTTCGTCAATAGCTGGAAAAAAATTTCAGAAAAATGTATCGGGAAACATCCTTACTACTGACTTAACTTATATATATATTACGTTGCCTACTTTTAGGTGTTTGTTTTTTGTACATAATCCGAACTCTGGACGTCACTTAAAAAAAGACGAATTGCATTTTGATATTTTTTGAAGATATCCCAACCCTGCCACAAGCATATTTAACAATGTTTGCTATTTAAGTACCACTACATTGTCATTTTGAAGCCTGCCCTTATATCGACCACACACTCTACTGCCATATTCATAGCAAACAAATTTACCTTGAATTGTACAACGTTTTCCATTAAAGTGGCTTACAAGCTAATTTTAATGTCATTTTTAATTATTTCATTTACGCTCAACTATGTAAGTCAACATACAAAATTATGTTATGAGACAAGCAAGCACCAACACACATACATACATACATACAAACTTGTAACAGTAATAATAGTATAAAGTAGACGCCTTAAGGTATGCAACCATACTCGTAATCGACTTCCACGCTTTTTACATTTTATTATGTTTCTGTTTTGTTTGTGCCATTGCCATTGCACACGTTTTTGCCATTACCAACGCCGCCACAAATTTAATGCGCTGACCAAACGCGAGGTGGCCATTAATCAGACAGCCGCTTTATATTGCGAAACTTGAGCATAAACGTTTTATTGCCATGCAATAAAGACAACAAAGCTTGGTTGCTAAAATGTAAAGAAAAGTTTCGGTTGTATGGCCTTTTCTGTTTAAAGGGAAGAAGCAGGAGTTCAAAATAGTAAACAAGAAGAGTACAAAGCAGAGCTTCTTAAATTAAATTTCCAGCGTAATTTTTATACAAGGAAGGAAGCCTAACTTTTTGGTAAACCGAACTTTGGATGCCTAGTTGTGATCTATTATCGCAATATCTCTATTCGCAGCTTCAAAATGTTGTGTCTGCAGCAAGTTGGTGATCCGAGAAGCTATTGGGGCCTTTCAAGGATCGCACGTTCCAGAGTGGTACAGCTCTGCGGATTATGACAGTGCCAATTGGGTTTCTCGTTTTTTGATCTGGAGGTTATCAACTGATTTAGTGAAGCACCTTACCAGATATGATTAATCTTCTCACGCTCACACCTTTCACAATAACGTTTTTTTCCCCAATTGTCATCGCTTCACATTTTTAGTGTCCCAACCTCTCTATTAACAGATTTCGAGGGAACAAAATCAAATTCGCCCACTCGGAGATGTACATCAATTATCCGAATGTGCGACCGGAAACTCCTTCCAAGCTTACATCATCAACCGTGTAACGAGATATAAGTTTCAGAGCTATTGTCAATTAGATTTTACTTTAATTTTAAATTTTCTTTTGAATTTCTAGTAAAACTCAATATTTTGAGGTTACCTCCAACTTTTGTGTTTATTTGCTGAATTCAAATAAATTGCGCGTTTCTTTTAACAATGAAACGCAATCACTTGTAGAAAGGCGTAAGATATTTGGATGACCTTATTAACTACTAAGCATGCATATTAGACTGAGCCAAATATAAATTAATGTTTTTTCTAACTTTCAGCTCAATATTTTTTTTTTTGTTTTTTTTTTAAATTTAATTCAGTACGAAACTGTATATATTTTTTTTCTTTTTTTGTTTATTTTTTTATAAAGCAAAAATTTTTATTTTTTTTGATAATTTTCATTTGTAATTTTTTTTTTGGAGCTTTTAATTAAATAAAAACCTGTTTATATTTTCGATTTTTTTTTTTTGCTTTTTTTTATAAAGAAAAAATTCTTTTTTTTTTTTTGAAAATTTTCATTTCTAGTTTTTTTTTTTTTGGAAGTTTTAACTAAATAAATAAACTGTATGAGTATATATTTTCGATTTTTTATTTTTTTTGGAATTTTTTATGAAGTTTTTTTAACTGCAGTAGAAGTGCCGATTTTTTTTTCTCTTCGGATACATTAAAAATATTTATTTTAATTTTTTCTTTCCTTTTTTTTGGTTTTTTTTTTTTTTTTTTTTTTTTTTTGTGTGTTGATAAAGTAGTAATATTTTGAGAAAATTGATTCAATTCAATTCAATTCAAGAAGTGGAGAAAAACTTCTGCTTCTTTTTGAAACTAAAAATATTGAAACAGTTTGGCTTTACTTTTTTAAAAAGTAATCATACTGATTCTTGTTTTTTGGTTTTTTTTTTTTTCTTTTCTACAAAATATCTTTATATTTAGCATATTTCAAGTAAAAGTATATAGCAGTGATATTCTTTCATAAAAAGTAAAAATGTAAATTGAGATTTTTTTTGGCTTCAAAATTCGACTTCCATGCCAAAAACAACATTTTTTTCCGACCCTTTCTAATACAAACACAAGTATTTAAGTATATATGCCACATATTAATATGGTAAATTTATGTATACAACATATGCAAATATATATAAATGGCAGACGTAATTTTGTTATTTCTCTATAAACTTAAATGAACTGAAATGCATTTTTGTAAAACGCCTTGAACAAATCTACTAAATTCGCCTTTCTTAGCTTTCCTTAATTTCTGCATCAATGAGCATAAGCGCATACACACATACAATCTCGTGGGTGTATGCCCTCACATTTCTATAATCATTTTACTTTTATGCTCTGATATCCGTTTCAATAACCAACAACTTTTAACGCTCGATTGCAATCGTTTTTCAATTCTCTTACAACGCCAATCATTTCTTCTTCAAATAAGATGCATTTGTAGCTTTACAACTTTTATATGAGTCGTAATATTAAATTATTATTCCATAACCTTTTTATTTGTACATTTTAAACTTTTGCTCATCTTTATTTTTATATTTTCCTTATTTATTACGATTGTGGTTGTTGAAGCAATTGATTATTGATTTAAGTTTGGTTATTAAAAATCGTAACGTATAGAAATTCTTCAAATAAATTCGGTCTGGGCAGAGCAGGTGGAGTCTTTGGGTTTATGAAGAGGAAAGTCCGTCTCCTTGATACTAGTATAACATATACTCGAAGTAGCACTAAAGAAGGAAGTCTACAAATTCTGATCAAAGAAGTTGGCAGACATGAATCCAGCGTCTTGGACGTGCCTGTCTTATGGCCTGCCAATATCGACGCGGAGCATCACCTTTTGGCAGCCAAAATACTCACACACCTTATATCGCGTGATGAAAGGGCGCTACTATGAGGCGAAGAAGGAATATAGACTCCCATGTGAGAAAGACAGAGATAGGAACTTATCAGTGCGACTTCAGACTAGGAGTCACTAAAAAGAGAGGAAATTAGGAATGACCGATTAATCAAATAAGCGAACATGCCAATAAATGCTAAATTAGTACAATTAATTACTCAAAGAATAATCTTAATCGATTAATCAAAATGTGACTAATAGCTAAATTAGAGAAAAATCATTATAGATAAATCAAAATTTGACTATTCGTTGTGATTAATCGATATTCATTATTTATTACTAAATCTAATTTTCCGATTAATCACATGATTATTTATTATTTTATCGATAATGATTATTTTCTGATTAAATGTATTTAAAGAGACTATTTAAAAGACTGCGTAATTATAACCTGAGGAAATGTGAATTTATTTTAATCAGAATTTGTTTAGCCAGTTTTGATTAACTAAAAATTTGATTTATTAAAATTAGTCGAACTAAGTGTACCAGCAATCAGACCTTAACGATAAGACAAATTCGGGACTGAGCGATGATGAGAGTAGACAAGCAAATTCCGACCGAAGATTCTAAAGCATATTTGGACAGCACGGCCATTCTGCTGGCTATATGAGGCCAAGTGCAATGCATTCTTTAAATATATATTACTGTAGCGTTATTGGAAAACAAAGAAAAACACATTTTGCTGTTACGCTTTTGCTTTTGCAATGGTGGTGGAAGCCTCGCACAACCGTGTTCATACATATAGTATTTCAATTATATTTAAGATGTTTTGACGAATTTTTTCCCCGCTGTAAAATTGTGTACTTTTCGCTGTTTAAGCAAGCAACAAAATTGCCAAGTCAACAACTGCTGCTACTCTTAAAGACAAGCAGAAAAACAAGCAAGTACATAACCATTAGCTGGTAAATTTTCAACAATTTCGACGCCTTCGTGACGGCTTTTCTTTTTGGCAAACATGGCTATACTGCCTTAGCAATTTGTCTTTCGTGCCGCTTACAGCAGAGGCGATAATTAAATTTACTTCAAAAGTTGTTGAATACCACTAAAGTAGACACGATTACATAGCTATATATCTTAGCACATAAGTACATATAAATATATTAAGTGTGTTTGTGCTTTCGAATTTCTCTACGTTTGTACTTTACCTGCAAAAAATGAGATTAATTTGGGATTCATTTGGGATCAGTCGCATAGAAAGATGCGACTAATCCCAGCTCTGATCACTTTGTGTTTGAGCATGTCCTATAGAGAGACCAATTGTACCCATTTATACCCGAACGAGTACGAAACGACTATTCCACTTGTTTTAACTCCTATAAGTATGCTAAAGAAACTAAAACTTAGTTACACCCCTATATGTATGCTACACAAATAAAAATTTACTCATATATATTGATTTATAGCCAACTGTAGACTAAAAAAAATTAATCGAAAGATTAGTCACACGATTTTTTGCAGGGTTAGTTTGGCTTTCCTGTGAAAATGGCATTCAAAGTGTTCTTTGTTTTCTTTAGATTTTTATATGTTTTGGATGTTTCATTTATTAAATAAAGTATTTTGTTATGTTACCAAACAAGAGCTTATTTCTCTTTCTTAAGTAATGTAAAGGCATTTAAAGCTGGAGATAAAGGTCTTAACTAAACCTGTCGTAATAAACGATTTTGTTCTGCAAATATGTACTTAAGCTAAGTACAACCAGCAAGCATTTATGAAAGTTCTAGACTCTAATTAAACTGAATTTAAGGAAAACAATTTAACTTGCTTTATGAATTGGGTTTTTACACTGCGTTACAAAAACGAGCTTTAGTTCTGTCCTATGAACTAAATATACTTTTTCGGAAAGGGGAGAAAAAATAAAAATACACGTGTATCGGCGATTTTCATGTACACGTCAGAATTTTTTTTTTTCTTAGTCGTGTGCGACTATTGCTATAGAAATTTATGCAAGTTTACTGATGGAAGATCAACATGATGGCTGTACCAACAATTTGGCTACCACTTACGGAGCACTGCTAAAAAAAAAACAAATTGTTACGCTGATACACGTGTATTTTGATTTTTTCTCCCCTTTCCGAAAAAGTATATTTGGTTCATAGGACAGAAAAAACAAAGTTAAGTTGTCTAAATTTTTGCATCAAAATTATTTACCGCTTCTCTCGTATCCAACTCATGAGCTAGAAGGTTCCATACCAAATCGCTAGCACGACTGTCGGGAAGCTCATATCCGGCCAAGGACTGTCAATTCGACAATACTCCATAAAACTTTCGGGGAGTGTTTTTGTCGTTACAACAACAACAACAACAGAACCAATTATTTAAATTGTTGTAGCATCTTGCATTGCAATACCTCACATTTATGTTAGCAAATACAAATAAATGAAAATTGAAATACCAAATTCGCTTTAGAGTCGATATAAGGACCAATTGCATTTCACATAATGAGCTCCAGACATACTTACGCATTTCCTTTTATGAGGGTTGAAAGCTTATATGTATCTAAATAATTCGAATTCGAAATTATAAAACCTGAAAGTCATCCATTTTTACTAAAATATATATAAAAAATCGAATTATCTTTAAACGAAAAATCGATTATTGAGTAATCGATTTTTTCAACTTGAGATGACAGCCGTAATCGGTACCCACCTGTGAAAGCAGAGGAAGACCACCACTTCCATGAAAGGACCAAGTGAAGTACGATTTGAGATTATCTTGTAGCTCCAATTGGCTCCAGTTAGGAAAAAGAAGCGACTATCGGTTTAACCCTCCAACCTACTGTTAAACTACCAAAAAAAAAAGAATCAGGCAATAGTTCTTATATCTTTTCAAAACACTGCAGGCAACTAAAAGTTCATTCATTCCACTAAGTGTGCAATTCTCTTGAGGTATGAAATAACTTTCGACAAAAGCGCCCACGACATAGAAAAGTTGCAAACTATTGCCAATTTAATTCAATCAATCGCCTACCCGACACTTGTGAGATAGCAAATCGTGGAGGGAGAGCCAGGGTTGTTAAATGTGTATACAACAAAGCTAACTCGATGGCCTACATGTGCTAATATCAAAAGATATTGCAAAGTGGGGGTAAGTAAAAGGTTAAGTCGGACTGAAACTCGGTACTTAAGAGGGAAGAAATTAGAATTAATCAAATAATCGTGCATACCAATTAACTTAAACTCGATAAATTAAATCAACAGAGAATAATCATTATCGAATAAACAAAACGATTTGATGAATAATCATAGTTTGATTTATTACTATCTTAGAAATTTGATTATTTGGAAAATAATAAGTAGTTTAAACAGAATACTAAAACTTGCTCAACAGCTTGGTTCAATCGAAAAAAATATTTATTAAAGTAAGTCGAATTAGTTAGTCGCACATTCCTAATTAGAAGATATAATTGAACATTCCAACTAACCGAGACTTGATTAACTAATTTATCGGAAAATAATAATTATTAAAAAGTTTCGCGAATAATAAATTTTACAATATTTTTGTAAGTTTAACGAGCTCAAGATCAGTTAATAATAATTCTTAGTTAATTATTATTATTTTTGATTAAAGAAAAAATTGAAAGCAACAAACATATACAGGCTATAGTTATAGTACTTTAAATATAAACTGTTTACTTATAAAACCGAGCAGTCACAAACTGGTTAATCAGAAAATTTTAATTTTGATTAACTAGGAAAAATGTTTTTTTAAATTAGTCAAATAAGTTAGTCGCACATTCCTAAGTAAAAATAATAATTGCGTCACAGCAAATAAAGCAGATTTGATTCAAACGTGTAGACTAGTCGAATAAAGATGAACTGATTAACAAATAGACTAAAAAATATGATAAATATTAAAATCGCTTAGGATTTTTGAGAATTTAAAACAAATTTGACTGATTTCAGCAATTTTTTAAATCATAAAAGTCCTATAAATCACTAACAATGTAACCAAGTTGAAAGTGTTCACAAGAGCGGTTACACATATTCGAAACCAACATCAATCGATGCAAAATAGGTAGCAATTAAATTCGATTACATTCGATAACGAACGCAAAACTTTAAAAATAAAAAAACATCGAAAGGATTATGCTACTCGCAATCAAAAAAACCTAAAATATCCGAGAAATAACGTTAATAGCGAATGTATGCCTTGAAATATGAAAAGGGGGAAAGCCCCTTCCACCGGATGGTATATTTTAAATTAAAAATCAACAAACAGCTCAGCTTAATATGTGTACAACTTCTTGCGATATTGTTTATAGCACTTACACCACCTTCTACTGCCACTATTTATAACTGAAGACTGCAGTGAAATTTCGATGCCGAACAACTTTTTAATTATAATGAATTGAAACAAACAAGATTGTAAACAACATACAAGCACAAAGCGCATGTAAACAAAACTGAAAGAATGAGAAGAATAGGATTAAACATTGTATACCCAGCTGTCAGCTTTAATGCATAAAATTTCAGATTTTGAAAAAGTAGGCGTGGTTAGTAGGGCATTGCGAGCATTTCAAGTGGAAGTATTTTTTGGCAGAATGGCAAAACGTAGTAATATGTTTACGGATGTAATCGTTTTCAAACAAACTGTAGCGTATATAGACAAACTAGGAGAAATTCGGATGAGTAGAGAGACGGGCATATATGGCTCAATTGATGTCTCTTTTCATTTTAGGGACTTCAAAATATGGAACTCTAATCAAAATATTTAGACTTATCTATGTCGAAAATAAAAGCCTTTTATGTGACCCTAGTTATAATACCCTGCAGCAGGGTATAAATATAAATTATTAAAAAGTAGCAATGCGAAAGAAGAAAACTTTTTGCAAAGCTTCAAGTAGCAATGATACTTAGCGTAACTAAGGAACAGCAACAACAATAACAGTTAAAAAAAAAACTGGCAATAACAAAAGCAAAACTAGTAATAGCCACAATCGCGGCAGAAGTACCCAACAGTTGGCAAACGCAACTCCGGATCCAAGCTGAGTCAAATCAAATCAAAGTGTAACAAACGGAAGTTGAACGGAAGAATGATTTTAAGTGCAAAGCAAAATGGATGCAAATAGAGAAAGAAGAAGATTTTTAGGAAAGAGTTAAGGCATGCAAGTAGTTGGTGCTTAAAAGCCAAATATCAAGATATTCTGCAAAACAAAAACAAAGACAACTACATAGAAAACACAAGCAGCTGCAATAAGTCTTGAAGTTTCGCCAATTATTCATATGTATAGCTTGAAGGGATTTGATGAAGGAAGAAGAAGCAAACAATTGGGAAAGTCCAAATTCGGCTGGAAGCGAGTACTTAATACCAACCTGTGTAAAGGATAGTTCTAAACGAAAATCAAAAACCATTCGAATGAACAAGGCACACTTACCAAATGTTACTTTTTTAAATACGCTAGTGAGATTAAAACAAATTTTAGATAGCTGGCACCACGGGAAAAAACCTCCCGAGTGGCAACACTTTCTCTCTCTATGGCGCGATATACAACAGGTATATCATCATAAACCTCCTAAGAGATTTTTGCGCCAAGCTTCTCTTCCAATTTGTGGTGTGCCGATTTGAATTTTCCCTACAAATTGGTGGGACCTACAGTTTTTTGCCGACTCCGAACGGCATCTACAAAGGAGACGAATTTTTGCTGAGAAGCCTGTCATGGCAGAAATACACTCGGAGAGTTTGCCAAACCACTGCCGAGGGGCGACCCCGTTTTGAAAAACTTTTTTCAAATCACTTTTGATGTTACCTGTACCAGGGCTCGAACCATGGACCTTCGGGGTGGTAGGCCGGCAACACTACCTTCACACCACGGCGGCCGCCCTTTACATAAGTAAAAAACTTTGATTGTAGCAAATCCCGTATATAAAAAATTTGTTGGAAATATGTCAAGACGTTGTGGAGATAATAGTATATATCCAAAAAATATATATATAATGGGACGAGGTGTCAGCCCTGTGTGGCAACCCCACGGATAAGTATTTTTGAAGTAAAATACCTTTCGTCTGACACAATTATAACAAATCTTTTAAACATATCTAACTAAACTTTTAGAAATTTCGAATAGGTGGCAATTCTGCGAAATCTTTTCAGTGGTAACATTTAAGTAAGAGAAATTGAAATGTGACATATTATGTATATTCATCAGTTCAACGAAATGAGCTAACTAGCTTTGAGATAAATGCGGGTAGGCTAACAAATAAATAAAATGTGATTAGGTGGTTACCCTAGGTGTCAGCCTACACTATTTACATACATACCCAATTTCAGCCAAATGGGTTAATATGTTATATATAATAAAGGCGCATCTACCTCAATATGCTATCTTCTGTAGTGGCATGGTGTTGTGGCACTGGACTTTGATGAAGCTAAATGAGCAGCAAAAGTG